>JAJOOR010005732.1:0-17062 GCA_036250505.1 Solanum acaule
ACGTGGAGGAGGTGGTGGAGTGGGTGGGTAAGAAAAATAATTTAATTTTTTTTATTTTTATGGATAGTAATACTTTAATCTTTAATTTTTATTTAATATTAATAATTTATTATTTAATTTTTGTTAAGGTGAAATATTTTATCCATGTAGAATGTCATGTGTCAAGTTTTTTTCAAATAAAAGAGAGTGCATTACACACACCACTGATGCGTGTTTCTCAAACTAAAAAGTGGTAGTTTAGGTATGAAATTCACACTTTCAATAGTTTAAGTATGAAACTCAAAAAAATAAATAGTTTAAGTGTGTTTTTGACATTACCTCTAAAAATTGGCAAAAGGGTCTGATAGGCCCTTATACTTGACTCGGATTGTAAACTGGACTCTTTTACTCATAACTTTGTCAACTAGACACTTAAACTCAATGAAACACAATATTTTAAACCCTTCTGACCATTGACCAAACTTATGTGGCAATAAAATTGCTGAGTTGGAAAAGAGCGTGATTTACACGCGAATTAAGAGCGTGAACGGCTAGCAATACACATATAATCAGAAATTTTCTTTTAAAAAAGGAAAAATTAAAATATTCCTTTCCTCTTCTAATTTTCTGTAAATAAAAATAATTAGGATAATTAGGTCCGCCGCCGATAGATTTCTCATCGTATTAATTACTCATTGAAACTGAAGAAGAAAAAAATTTCTCATTGAACAGAAATGGTTATATGAAATCAAAAAGAAATAAATCTTCAAATTCATTTCTGATTTATTTGTCTTCGAATCGAGAAGGGGTTACATGATTTTGAGCTTTTAATTTGAAAATTCAAATTGGAAACTTCTCTCTGAAATTGAAAACTCAAATCACAAGACTATACGGGCTGAATCGAGGAACCTGATAACTCAGTTTCAGATTGAAACGACTGAGTCGAAGAACTCAGATATTGGACTCGTATCTTGGACTGTTACTGAAAGATGACAAGAACGTATTGATTGCAGTACCTAAGAAATCGTTCTGATACTAGTCCATTTACTCGATTTTCAACTCTTCGCCGGAGATGAATGTAATAAACTCAATAATAACCAAGGAAACTTTTGTAGTATTGCAATTGCTAACTGGAATTTACAAGAAAATAACAACTGCTAAGGAAGAACAGTTAAGAGAAGAAGAAAGAGATGAGATAAGAAGAAGATGAAGGATGAGAAGATAGTCAACTTCACATAAAAATAGCCTCCCCTTCTTCTAACTTCTAGTCCTTTTTAATAGAGATACTAATTGGGCCTGGATCCCCAAATAAAACTCTTGAATAGCACGTAGGCCCTTACGGAGTTAGTTTGGTTCACAACAATGAACGAGATAAATATCATCGCCATTGCTAAAGGATGGGAGATGGGTTTGGATTTGGTTGGGGGAGGCGCTGGAGATGAGATCAGATGAGAAAGGGGATGGGGAAAGGGCAACAACGAGAGAGAAAGTAAAAAATAGCATTTTTAAATATTATTATTATTATTTTATATTTAATTTCTGACGTGTCACTAAAAATGACGTGGATTCCATGTGTATTTGGTTGTATTTACACGCACCCTGATCAAGTGAGAAAAGGGTTTAAAATATTGTGTTTTATTGAGTTTAAGTGTTCAATTGACAAGGTCACAAGTAAAAGGGTTCAGTTTACAATTCGACTCAAGTATAAGAATATATCAGATCATTTTGCCCTAAAAATTTGACAAAAAAAGAAAGAAAGAATGAAGTATGAAACTAACATCAATAAACATGCACCTTATATTTCGCTTGAGTTACTAGTGAAATAAATTTCTTTGAGTTTCATCTGCACTTTTTAAAAATAGCCCATGGCAGTCATTTCGAATCGAAGCAAATTTAAAGAAGTTTAGAATCAGAGTTTTGCTAAGTAGTATTCCTCTGGAGCCAGAAAATGTCAGAAGAAGGGAAATTTTGGTTATTGGCTTTAAGAGTTTCTTGCAAAGATGAATTTTTTTTCGTTCTGTTTTATGCAGAGGGTCACCCAGCCAGAATCTGTATGGTACTCTTTCTCCTAGCATTGGTAATTTGACAAATCTTCAGATTGTATGTTACATCAAGGAACAGACTTTTGACTCCTCCTTCTTGGGCCCCCGATGATGATATTTTGTCTACTATTTCAACAACTGTAAGCTTGAACAGACGTTTTTTTCTGATGACATGCTAGTTGTCTTATTTTTTTTATTTTTTTGTTGTTTAATTTATTGTCCAGCCACTTTTGGGCTGGTCAGACGTTTTTTCTTTTTTTCTTTTTTGAACAATTTTAGTACTTTACATATATAAAATCGGCCCAATTGGGTCAAATTTCAATTAAAAATAAATAAATTGTAAGCTTGGTCAATTGGTTTGAAATGTAATCAGCAACCATGTTTTCATCTAATTATACCTTGCACAAGTTCATGAATAACCAAAACAAACAACTGAAACCTTTTAGCATTCAAGATGGTTCCCAGAATATTTTCTTTCCTTCAGCTTTTCACTATCTTCACTGTTACTTTTGCTTCCACAGAGGAATCAGCTGCTCTCCTCAAATGGAAAGCAACTTTCCGAAACCAAAATAATTCCTTATTGGCTTCATGGACACTAAATTCTGCTACTGCCAAAAATTCTTCAAGAATCCGAGCGGCAAGTACTGATGCATGTAGGGACTGGTACGGAGTTATATGCTTTAATGGTAGGGTTAATATGTTAAAAATTACAAATGCTGGTGTCATTGGCACACTCTATGCTTTTCCGTTCTCATCTCTCCCTCTTCTTGAATACCTTGATCTTAGCATCAACCAGCTCTCTGGTACCATCCCACCTGAAATCGGTAAGCTCGCTAATCTTGTCTATCTTGACTTGTCCATCAATCAGATTTCAGGCATAATCCCACCACAAATCAGCTCACTAACAAATCTTGAGACCCTCCACATATTTGACAATCATTTAAATGGTTCCATTCCTGGAGAAATAGGTCACCTAAGGTCTCTTACTGAGTTAACTTTGAGTACTAACTTTCTTAGTGGTTCAATTCCTTCTTCATTGGGGGATTTGAAGAAATTGTCCTTTTTGTATCTTTCTGTGAATCACCTTTCTGGCTCCATTCCTGTAGAAATAGGGAAACTTGTTAATCTTGTTGAAGCTGATCTTGGTACAAACCAGTTAACAGGTAGTATTCCTCCGCAACTAGGTGACTTAACATTGCTCAAAACTTTGCACCTTCATACTAACCAACTTTCTGGTCCCATTCCTGCTGAAATAGGAAAAATGAAGTCACTTGAGAATTTAAATTTATGGAGGAACAATCTTTCTGATCAAATTCCGAAAACAATTGGTGACTTAGTTGAGCTCAAAACTCTGTACCTTTTCACTAACCACCTTTCTAGTTTCCTTCCTAGTGAATTGGGGAATATGAAGAGTCTCGTTGCTTTGGATTTAGCCGATAATCAACTTATTGGTTCAATTCCTAGTGAATGGGGAAACCTGATAAACCTCACTAATCTAGCATTATCCCGTAATCAACTTACTGGTTCCATTCCCACAGAAATAGGGAAACTAGTCAATCTTGTAGGCATTGATCTTAATAGTAACCAGTTAACAGGTCATATTCCTCGAGAAATAGGTGACTTGACTAAGCTTAAAACTTTGTACCTTTATACAAACAAACTTTCTGGTCCCATTCCCAGTGATTTGGGGAACCTGAAAAACCTCACTGATCTGCATTTATTCAATAATCAACTTACTGGTACAATTCCTAGTGAGTTGGAGAATCTAAAAAACCTCACTTTTCTGGACTTATCAAGTAATCAACTTACTGGTTCAATTCCTGCTTCATTTGGCAATTTGAGAAACTTGCAATTTCTAGTACTTCGAGCCAACAAATTTTCAGGTTCCATTCTAAAAGAGCTTGCATATTTGGATAACTTGAGAGCGATGATAATGAGTGAAAATGAGTTCTCAGGCCATTTGCCAGAGCAGCTTTGCCAAGGTGGAAAACTTGAGAACTTCACAGTGTCTAATAACAAACTGACAGGGCTGATACCAAGTAGCTTGAGCAAGTGTTCGAGTTTCAAATGGGTTCGCTTTAATAACAACAGTTTCACTGGGAATTTGTTTGAAGCTTTTGGCATCTATTCAGAGCTTCAGTTCATTGATTTGAGTGATAATAATTTTCACGGTGAACTCAACAGCAACTGGGGAAAATGCAAAAAGTTGATTAATTTGCGCGTAGCCAGAAATAACATTAGTGGTAGCATACCACCAGAGATTGGAAATGTCAAAGGGCTTCTAGGACTTGATCTTTCATCGAATCATTTGATTGGACAGATTCCAAAGGAATTTGGAAAACTAACCTCTCTGGTTAAGCTTTCAGTGCAAAACAACAATATTTCAGGCAATATACCTGAGGAACTTGGGTCACTGACAAAGTTAGAGTCCCTAGATCTATCAGACAACAGATTGAATGGGCCGATCCCAACGTTTATAGGAAATTATCTGCATCTGTTTCACTTGAACCTGAGCAACAACAAATTTGGTCAGAAAATTCCAATTGAGATAGAGAGGATAACTCATCTTAATGTACTTGATTTGAGTCATAATTTTCTTGTTGGAGAAATACCCTCTCATCTAGCCAATTTGAAGGTTTTGGTAAACCTAAATCTTTCCCACAATGAACTCTCTGGCCGCATTCTTGAAGGATTTGAAAGTTCGACTGGTTTGCAGGATGTCGTATTGTCATACAATGAGTTGGAAGGTCCAATCCCTAATAATAAAGCTTTTATCAGTGCCTCATTGGAGGGTAATAAAGGTCTTTGCGGCAATGTAACAGGATATAAGCCTTGTGAACTATCTTCTACGGTGAAGGGACATAAACTCATCCTCATCATTGTGCTTCTTATTATGGGAGCACTAGTACTACTCTTTGCTTTCATTGGTGTCCTCTTTATGTGTCATAAAAGAAGGAGAGTTAGAGACATTGAAATACAGGATGCTGGTTGGCTTTCGATATCCATGTTAGATGGAAAGACATTGTACAGGGATATCTTAAACGCCACAGAGGAGTTTAGTGCAACATTTTGCATAGGGCAAGGAGGACATGGAAGTGTTTACAAGGTAAACCTTCCATCATTAGGGAATATAGCTGTGAAGAGACTTCATTCTTCATTTGAGAACACACATCCCAAAAGCTTCATGAATGAAGTAATGACATTGACTGGGATTAAGCACCGGAACATTGTGAATCTCTATGGGTATTGTTCGAATAAACAACACTCATTCTTGGTTTATGAGTATGTGGAGAGGGGAAGTTTGTTTAGTATTTTGAGCAATGAAGTTGAGTCAAAGAAATTGGATTGGTTTAAAAGGGTGAATATCATCAAAGGTGTTGCTTTTGCTTTATCTTACATGCACCAGGACTGTTCACCACCGATTGTTCATCGAGACATATCAAGCAGTAATGTTTTGCTTGATTCCGAGTATGAAGCTCATGTTTCAGATTTTGGCATAGCTAAGCTTCTCAAACCAGAATCATCCAATTGCACTGTGCTTGCAGGCACATATGGCTATGTTGCACCAGGTAAGGTCCAATTCTATATCCTTTTTTCTAAACTTTGTGTACTATTGCCCCAAATTCTATATGGTTTTTATTTCATTTACACATTTAAAATGTTAATACTTTTTTATGAATTGTATTGTTTCAGAGCTTGCATATACAATGAAGGTTACAGAAATGTGTGATGTCTATAGCTTTGGAGTATTAGCATTGGAGATAATCAAAGGAAAGCATCTTGGTGAATACATTACTTCACTAGTAAATTCATCGACTAAAGATCATGTGCAGTTTAGTGATTTGCTAGATGAACGCCTTCCATATCCTGAAGATGAAGTGAAAGAGGTTTTGGTTTTTATCATCAAACTAGCAACCTCATGTTTGCTTGAAAATCCAAAATCAAGGCCTACAATGCACTTCATCTTTGGTAGTTTATCATCAATTGATCCATGTCTACCTACTCATAAGATAAACCCCCATCAAGGCAAGCTATATAATCCCTGATACGTTAGGTGTCTTTGTATAGAAATGAATAACCTTTGTTACTGAGTGGTTGTGAAGTAAGTAGTTTAATAAGAAAGTCCACAATTTAATTTTACTGGTACTAGTATTGTTGTATTGTTAGGGCGCTTTTCTGGTTTCTGTACTAGAGTATACAATGTAATGTTGAAGGTAACTATTTAATCTCTTAGTGCTAAAAAGTAATTTTAAAAAAACTTATATCATGTTTGATAAGTACTGATGTTATAATAGGATTACTTTGCATAATTCTTATAGCTAATGAAAAATCTCAAATAAACATCTCAATAATTAAAAATGTGTACATAAATATGCCTCTTAAAATTATGACTGTACTCCTCTTACCTACCCTTCTCTTTTTCTACTGTGTACTATGTACAAGCTAACATTGAGTTGACAGAAGAGGAAGTTTTACAGCTAAATCTCACCAAAAATTCCTTAATCATTTCCATTTATAACAAAGTTTTAAACGTCTAGACTTGTAACTATTTTTTTTCTGGGGGTGTCACATGTTCTGTTTCTATACTCTATTAATTGGTCTTCAACTTCAAGCTACTCTATATATAGACCAATGTTGAAAAATAAAACTTCGTTTTAGATCTCTTCAAGTAGCTGACAATTGAGAAGGGAAAATGGAAATTGGTGGCATGGCTGATGATGGACAAGATAGCGATAACCGCTTTAATGGGAAGATAACATCTGCTGTTGTCATCACTAGCATTGTTGCTGCATCAGGTGGCCTCATTTTCGGATTTGATATTGGAATTTCAGGTTAAGTATGCTTGTTTGTTTTTTCGTTTTCCATTATATTAGATTGAATTCCAGTTATTGACGCTGAAACAGCTGGTAATCGTAGGATATGAGAAGAATTAATTGGGCACTGAAAAACTCTTTTTGTTTTCCAATAAAGACTCATGTACACCATCAGGTTACTTTTACCTGTTGTAAGTTGTAACAGGTAACCTGTCTTATTTTCAAGATGACAAGTCCCACATTTTAAAGAGGTTTACATGTAAATATTTTTCGAGTTACCTGATAGTGTAAAGAATTTCTTACATTGATGGTGTATATAAGTTAAACTATATGATCTCTAAATTTTGCCTAGTATATATAAAAAGTTATGATTAGTCACATACGCGAAATTAACACTAACCATTGGAATGTCTATGTTGTGCAACTTATTGTCACAGAGATTTAATCAATTTAATTTGTACATCAGGTGGAGTGACAACAATGAAGCCATTCCTTGAAAAATTCTTCCCATCAATACTGAAGAAGGCAGCATCTGGTGGTGCTGAAACAAATGTGTATTGTGTATACGACAGTGAAGTTTTAACAGCCTTCACGTCATCACTCTACATTGCTGGCTTGGTTGCATCTCTCGCAGCTGGTCGCCTCACGACAGCCATAGGACGAAGAAACATAATGGTAGTAGGAGGCTGCACTTTCTTTGCTGGTGCACTCATCAATGGTGCTTCTCAAAATATTTTTATGCTCATTTTGGGTCGCATTTTATTAGGCTTTGGTGTCGGCTTTACTAACCAGGTAACAAAACATAGAGTTTAGTAATCTTATACTAATAGTGTGAGAATTATGTATATCACCAGTCATTATTACCGTTAAATTCCTTTTACAGGACATAGATCAAATTGACTTTCTGCAATTGTATTTCATCATGATATTTGTGCATGTATTTGAAGGCTACTCCCGTATACCTGTCAGAAATGGCACCGTCAAAATGGCGTGGTGCATTCAGCACAGGCTTCCAATTCTTCATAGGCCTTGGCGTTCTTATTGCAAATTGCATAAACTATGGCACCTCTAAGCTCAGCTGGGGATGGCGCCTTTCCCTCGGCCTGGCCATAGTCCCAGCCGTCACAATGACCATAGGTGCACTTCTCATTTGTTCCTTTAAATAATGTTTCTGTCAGGGTCAATTTGCAAGCACCTCAACTATATCCTCGAGTACCTCTTAGGCAGACTGAAATGAAATCACCTAGCATTTTGTTACGCGGCCTTTCTTTTGTTTGGCCTAAAGTCAAAGGCTTCAAATATATTTTTTGTGACCAAACCATTTGGCACAGGTGCACTTGTCATATCCGATACACCTAGCAGCCTAGTTGAGCGAGGAAAAATCGAGCAGGCAAAGCAATCTCTAGCAAAAGTTCGTGGAGCCAACAACAACACTGAAATTGATGCAGAGTTAGCTGATCTTATTAAGTCTTGTGAAGTTGCAAGTGCTTCAAAGGAAGAGCCTTTTGTGACAATCTTTAAGAAAGAACATCGACCTCATTTGGTCATGTCCATTGCCATACCATTTTTCCAGCAAATGAGTGGGATTAATATCATTGCATTCTATGCACCTGTCCTTTTTCAATCAGTGGGTTTAGGAAACAAATCAGCTCTACTTGGTGCTATTATTCTTGGAGTAGTAAACGTTGGTTCTATCCTTGTATCTACTTGCATTGTTGATCGATTTGGACGGAAATTTCTCTTCATACAAGGCGGAGTACAAATGCTCATCTGCCAGGTACATGTTTAGCTAATTAGCCAACTGAGACCACTTGCCATATGCACCTAAATATCGAAGTTAAAACTCGAGGGATGACTGGTTAATGAGTTCATGTTTTGTGCAATCGAAGTGCAAGTTAAATTGACTTACAACATGTAACTAGAAAAATAAAATAGATTAGTTTGTATATCTATCTTCTATTATTATGCTAATTACATTTCATTTAACCTTCATGAAGGTAGCAATCGCTTGTACACTTGCAGCTTCTATAGGTGAAAACGGAAGCAAACACATTAGCAAACAATATGCTGCCTTAATACTAGTCGATGTGCACCTATGCTGCTGGTTTTGGTTGGTCATGGAGTCCTCTAAGTTGGCTTATTCCAAGTGAAATATTTCCAATGAACATTCGATCAACGGGGCAGAGCATAAGTGTGGCCATAAACTTTGCTACCACGTTCGTGCTGTCTCAAACATTCTTAGCCATGCTGTCACTTCAAATATGGTGCTTTCTTGTTCTTTGCTGGTTGGATTTTTGTTATGACCATGTTTATTGTGATGTTCATGCCTGAGACCAAAGGCGTCGCCTTAAATTTGATGCATCAAGTGTGGGAACAGCACTGGTTTTGGGGTAGATATGTTAAGAGATCAGTCCTAGTGCCACAGCAAAGAAGTTGAATTGATTATACCAAATGGTTATATGTGTGTATGACTGCAGTTGCTTTTGTAAGTTTAAAAAACAGAGGAATTTTAACATAATGGGATCACTGGGTAATAGAAGTTTATATTTAGTACTTTATTAGTGATAAGTCGTTGTATCGATTTGTTTATCTGGTCATAACTTGATATGGTTTAAAAAAAATAAACAAACTTTTGAATCTTGTGATTGAAAACTATAGATATGTAGACTAAAATTTTCAAGCTATATTTATGTATACATATTACATAGTTTTGATTTAACAAATTAAATACGATTAAAGTATATAATTAATGAACACACATTAAATTGACTGAAAATTTTGGTGCCATCATTTGTTTTATTTTTCAGTAAATATATACTTATATATCAAGCTAGGTTGTCTACGTGAAATATATCCTATATTTAACATTTTGTACTTATGCATGAGCTTTATATTTGGTGGGAGCTGGAAATTGGAGAGTATTGGAAGTTACTTCTAAGTATGTTATTTTTAAAAAATATTTTTTTTTTAAAATGTAGATATTCGGCTAACACTGTTTTTACTTGTTCGTTATGAAATTATATGTTATGCTCTTAAACAATATTTGAATAACTAGATTCTTTATCTAGGGTTTTGATTGAACATTCATATATGAACTGAAGTTGAAAATAAGCTTTTGACTTTAGATATTTTTATTGAAGTGCGTGTAAAAATTGGTTTAAATTTCAATGATATGTGTCTGGATTGTTATTATTTTTGACAAAAACTTTTTATGAGTTTCAATCATTCAATACCCAAATCTTCTTCAAATAAACTCAGTTACTTAAGGTCGAGTAATAGACGGGTGAGGCCCACAGTTCTAATAGCTTTTCACTTGAGCTTTCCGCGGCAAAGCAAGTCTACAAGCCATTGCATTTTTTTCATAATAAATATATATAATTATCTAATAATAATAATAATAAAGTATATCATTCGTCTCTCTTACATCACAGCGAACCCTCCTAATTGATCCTCTATCTCAGAGTGAGGTGGCCAAGGTGCATTGTATGTGGACGGAGAGGGTTAAGTTTGAAACACAAGTTTCATATATCATAAGAATAAACTTCAATCATCAATTTACCATCAATAATAAATCTACCAAACTCATTTAACACTATTTTAGTTTTTTATATATATGCATGATTTTCAGTCATACATGACTAAAGCACGTGTTATATACAAATTTGAGCTCAACTCTCAATGAAAGCACCAATGAAACAAATTTGAATTCTCTACATAAATACTCAAACATTATATAATCAAATAGCTAAATTACAACCGCAACACTTATATTCTTGAATTGCAATGAAAAGTAACAACTAAGAATAGAGATATGAATGGAATGAGAGGAACAGACAGTTTCTTCACAATATGCATAAAACTGTTCTTTCTAACTCCTAGTCTTTTTTAACCAATTGACAATTGGACGTAGAACTCAAATAAAACTTTCCAAAATTTTCGGCCCAACAATTCTAACTGTTTCAGTCTTATTTAGTGTCTCTAGCCCATAAGCTCTTACAGGGTTCACAATTGGCAAGAAAATTTTGTCAGAATTTGATCAGAAAATTAAAAAAACTATAAAGGGAAAATTAGCAATTAAGTCATAATACATAACATAATTAGTCAAAACAACAACACTTTAAAATATTTATTTAAAATGTCAAAATGGCAATATTTTTAGAAAATAATATGTATTCAAATTTTATTTATGGAAACAGTCCTATATTGGACCAAATTCTAAACCAATAACCGTTTAAAACGAAAAAAAATAATTAAATCAATACCCATTAAGCTTCTTTCTTCACCTTTCACGTTTCTACCCCCACCTTTCACGTTTCCATATTCTCTTTCTTCAAGGTGCTCACAAATTGTTCATCAAAATATAAATTTTAATTCAAGAAATTTTCTCGATTGTTAAATGAAATCTCTTTATTAATTCAAGAGATTTCTCGATTGGCAAGGTAATTTCCATTATTTAGTTAGATTTATTTTGATTTGCTGTTTAAAATCACCGATTATGGTGTATATTTCGGATTCTATATATTACGGATTTTCAGTCAAATTTTTCGATTTTTATGTGATTTTGTTTAGATATTCATTAAATATTTATGTATTTCAGATTTTTATTCTTTTAAACAATTATTTTCAATTTTTTCTGTGATTTTCTTTTAATTTTTCAGATTTTGTAGAATCTAGAAATTCATTTATATGTTTATTTTGTTTGATAGTTAATACATATATTTTGATAATATCAAAAAAAAAAAAAATTAGGGTTTTAGATTTTTGGAAAGCATATGATTGTCTACAATGACGAAATCAATCAGAAATTTATTGGTATTCATTTTTTCGTTTGAAATACAAAATCATACTGAAATACAATCTGATATTTGAAATACAAACTTAGTAAGACATATTTTGTATTTTATTTCGTTAAAGCAATATAATTTTTATGAATACAATATATAAAATTGCAACAAATACATCACAAAAAGGGGAATACAAAATTATTGGTATTCATTCTACGTTTGATATACAAAATGATATTGAAATACAACTTCATATTTTGAAATAAAAACTGAGCCAGAAACTACTTTCTGCAAATTTAAAGTGAAATAATAATATAACAAAACTGGATATTGAAATATAAATACAATTTATTTTGAATACAACTTATTCTATGTATTATGTATTCATTGCAACTGTATTTTTCAATATCATTTCGATTTACAACTAATTTGTAATTATATTTTGGTATATACTTCACAACTACCTTTATTTTTGTACTTGAACTAGAATGCCAAAGAGTTGTATTCATCATAAATCAATACCAATACTTTTTGTATTTTAAATTAGTTATACATATCATTAGGTATTCGAATACATTTCGGATGTACACATATTCAAAGAAGTTCAAACATTTAAATATCCAAAACAGAGGGCATTAGAAATTTTCCAACACTTCCACTCATATAAGATATAAAATACAAACTACTGTTTTCAAAAAAAAGAATTGAAATTCTTAAGAACAAAGGGAAAAAACGCTAGAAAGAAAAATGGCAACATATGCTCTTTCAAAAATGTTATTAATGTTAAATTTTAATTTTTTTTTTACCTTTTTTGAAATTTTCTGTTTCATGATTTTCTCTATTCTGTTATTAATTATTTGTATTCTTTCAAATTAATCAAAATAAAATAAATACATAACTCAGTCCTTAACAAACTAAAATATTGACATTTTAAATAAATAGTGAAACTATTGCTAAGGAGTCCCATTAAAAGCTAAAATATTGTTGTTTTGAAAATTTTCCCTTTTTTATTTTAAAATAAACTGATGTTTTTTCCATTTTTTAGTTAAAAGGTATTAAAGTTAAAAAGGTGAAATAACATCGATAAAATATTATTCTGACCAAATTTTCGGGCCAAAAGATTTTTCCTCACAATAATATGATTGACTAAAATTTCCCTATGTGTGTCTGTATTTTTTTGCCAATTTTTTTTTTGAATTTCAACAATCCAACATCGAAATCTGCTCCAAATAATTAAGTTTAAATTTTAAACATAAGTTTCATATATGATAAAGAACAACCATCAATCTATCAAAACAACAAATCTAACAAACTTATTTAACGCTTTTTTAAAAAAAAAATCTTCTATATATGTCTGCATTTCGACATGTATATAATGATTGATGAAATGAATATAAAAGTTAACTGAAATTTCAAGTCATATAGATCTGAATTTTATTTTGAAAAATGAAAAAATAGACACTTTTATCTAATACTCCTATTACCTAAGAGTATTCATTCAAAGTAAAATATAATATGAATACTAATTAATTGAGACGATCAGAACAGAGTGTCCTGTGAAATTTTTACCAAATTTCTCTATAGTATTAACTATTAAGTAATTTTGCTAGGTTCGAATTACACTCGATTTAGCTTTGATAGTATAGCAATGTGGTCAAATTTTGAATTTGAATTTTAAATATAATGAAAATTTTATTGAAACTGTCACGCTCACAATAAATAATGAGCAATTTAATTTTAGTCGAAGCTTTAATATCAACACCAAACACGAACTATGAAAAAAAATCTCAAATATTTTAATTAACAAAAAGAAAAATAAAAAACAAACAATTTTAATTAAATTTTCAAAGTGATAAATGATGAGCCATTGGTATCATTGGATGTAATGTTCGAGAAAGAGTTCATTAAAAACACATAAATTTAAGAGCTTCTTATCAATCAAAGCCAGCTGCAGCCATCAGCCAACGGTGACTATCAAGTTCAACCAGAAGTGGATAATGTAGCCTTATGATATCAAGTTTATCTGAATCTCGTACTTTTAATATGAAATATAAATTTATATAAAAGCTTATTAAAATTTGAAAGTATAATAAATAGTGAATGTTTATTTGTCATTTAGAGATGAGATATCACTCATTATAAAAGTGGTTCATACATATTTCTAAAATTACAAAATTGGCTTACATATATCCTTACCATTACAAAGTAGCTCATATATACCCCTACCATTATAAAAGTGATCAAATTAATTTTTTAAATATTTTAAAAAATTATATATTTGATCTTTTTCAAACATAAATTATTTTTTAATTTTAATTATAATTATTTATTATTATTTCATTTTTTTCTTTCGCTCTTTAGTGTAAAATAAGAGAAATAAAAAGAAAGGAGTGAAACAAACAAAAAAGTAAGAGAAAAAATATAAACTAGTGCATACTGTAATTTAGAGTCTATTTGGCATTGTTATTGAGAGGTCAAAAGAGTTGTTTTGAGGAAAAATCACTTTTTTGAAAAATCAAGTGTTTGATAAATCATTAAAACTGTTTTAAAATGAAAGCAAAAATATTTTTTTTGTTGTAGGAAAAAACTAAAAATTGCTGTTTTTTAAAAATAAAAACAAGGAGAAAATTATTTTTTTGAAAACTAAAATACCTCTTACATATATACATATTTATCAGTATATCCCTCATTAAATAATGAAGAAATCTACGAATAAGCAAGCATATACTAGTTAATTAGTTAACATAGTTATAGTTTGAATTAATTACCATTTGCCACTAATTTCTAGGCAACATTACAACCAAGTTTCAGTTAGAAACATATAGTTTTTGAAATTAGTATAACTTTGTATAATGTAATTTGTATAATTGTTTAAAGTTCAGATGTTTGTGTTTGTATAAATTTGTTATTTTGAGTCTATACAAAAATAAATACAAATCAACTGATACTAACCAATTTATATAAATACAGACGAAAATAACTCAATTATATAAATACACTACAAGCGTACACGTGAATTATACAAACGAGGTCGCCCATAACAACTTAAATTATAGATCCATCCAGTAAATATGTAAATTTATAGCTAAGGAGCTTAATTAAGTCTATTATAGTGGCTCTTTGCGAAATTTCGTCTTAAGTAACATATCTCATAAGTTTGGTTAAATTTCATTCAAGATGTTTATTTTTTATTTTTAAATAATAAATTATTATTTTTATTTTATGTTCTTATATTATTTTTTATATTTTATATATTAATTTACGTAATATTTTACAAAATTATAAATAAAGGTAACAACAATATTCTTATAGGATTAAAAAAATAGAAAAAAGTAACAATTAAATATTTCAGCTCTCCAAAAACAAAGTACTCCTAATAAATAACAATTTTTTTCTCTTCTCAATTACGTATTATTTTATTTTAATTTGACTTTTTTTAACTTTAGAGTATTATAACCAAAAAGGATAATAGTTAAAGACTGAATCCAAATAAAACAAATAACAAAAGGATTCCTCTTTCCAAGATTTTCAACAATATAATCTATGTGTTTTATTAAGAAAATATATATTTTAGATTGGTTTAGAGTCGCCACTTAATTTTTAAGAAAAATCAAGAAAATTGATTTTCAATAGATTAAAATAAGGAATCAATTGAAAATACTTAAGAGGGGTTCGGGGGGTCTTATTAGCATTTCGGAAAGGGTTTGAAAGCACCCGAAATATCCGCTAATATGCAGTTATTCGACAATTAATTATTTGGCTAAAATATTTTAACTTATCTTGAATTGCGAAAGTGAACTACTTTATAGTTGAGACCTATTTTAATAGAAAAATAATGAAATATTATCTAAGTGAGGTATTTCATAAACTTATTTATTTATTATTTATTTATTTTTTAAGTCAAGTGAAAGGTGAGTATTTTAGTTCAGTAATTAATTCAAAATGGGTGTCTTTCGGGGATTTGAATATTTTCGACCTTAAGATTAACGACAAATATTAACAAGTAAATAAACATAATAAAAATGAATAGGGAAAGAGACTTGGGCCCAAGTATGCTTTTTATGTCCGCCTGGACCAGTACTTGGGCCCATTTTCATTTTGGGCCTTCGGCCCATTTGAGTCACCTGCACCTGTCCTATATTAACGTAAAAGAAATATTTTTTCTTTGGGCCTTAGGCCCAATTTTTCACCTGTCCTAAATTCTAACAAAATAATAAACATAATGACTAAATAGGATTAGGCCTAATAATGACAAAAATACAATTTTTGTATATAGAGTGGGCCTTTGGCCCAATCTTTTCAATTTTCCTCCGCTTTCACATCCTTCCACCTTTGAGACATGTTCGTCGACTTTTATAGCTGGCTGACTCGATAAAGATGGTTTGAGCCTTTATAGCTCTCTCGAAAATGCAAGGGAAAGGAACGAATTTATGGCAAACTCCGACGGATTTCACATGCAGGCAAAAGAGTATAAGGAGTTAGAAAAATATCACACAGTAAACAAATAAGACATCTATAAACTATACTTTATGCATTATTGTTAAAGAAAGTTAAGGATCACTACCAAATATATTTTATGCACTATTGTTTAAAGAAAAAAAGAAGCCACAATAACTGACTGGAAAGAAACCCATTTGACTAATCATGGGGGACAACGTATTCTCTACTAGAAACTATTGTAAAACCAAATGAAAACAAATGAGATTGTGATGATTGAATAACGCAACAACAGGCTAAAAAAAAAAATTCTAGACATACAAAACATCAAACCATTAACAGTTACTAAATGGAGTAAATGAAAATCAAGATGCCATGGGACTTTTGACAGTAGACAGATGCTCTATCAAACAGGTAAAAGTCGGACCATTTCAAATTGAGGAACATGGAGCAAAACCCAAGCTAACACAACAAACCATAACAAATCAAGAAGAGATAATATTACTACTTAGATTGAACAGTGAAGAAAACTTAAAATTCATGACAAGGATTAACTAATTTAAAGACAAGCAAGCTCAGATTCGCGAACTAAAGATAACAACTGGTCAGAGACAAAACAACTTAACAAATCCGGACATGAAGCACACAAAAAAAAGAACTGAATCAACAAGATAAGCTGCAACTTAATAAGCAACAAGGAAGAGTTAAGGCATCAGAAAAATAGCTTTTCGAATTAATGTCGAGTTAAAAATCAAAATTTCAATGCCAACATATCACTTTGAGAAAATAGAAAGATTTAGGCATGGATGCTAGAGTTAATGCCATCTTAATGGGACAGTAACAGCGAGAAAGAAATATGTCATGACCCAAGCTTAGGGCCTAGACGTGACCGGCGAATGGGGAACCCGAAGGAACCCCAAACAAGCCTCATAGCGTATCATTACACATCCTTGGTCGCGGAAGCAATTAAAATGACCATAAGCAATAAGCATAATCAAAGGGGGAA
>JAJOOR010005733.1:0-18023 GCA_036250505.1 Solanum acaule
CCCCCCCCCCCCCCCCCCACACACACACATATATATATATATGATATAATGATTTAGTTATTCAAGGCAATAGTCAATGGATTGAATTACCTGAATTTTGATAAATAAAAGAACCTCACTTTTGTTTCAATTAATACGTTGATGAACCTATTAAGTATAGACAATTAAAATAAGTATACATGAAACTCAAAACTCAAAAACTTTACTAACATATCAATGGTACAACATAATATAAAATGTAAGGTAATCTATTTTTTTTATTACCCAATTAAATTCTACTATTGCTGATATGATGATCGAGCTAGGGGTTATCACAAACATACTAAGTGACTCCTTTCGTTTTATTTTACTGGTCATGCTTTATTTTGCACACCCTATATAAAAAAAAACATTAACTAGAGGTAATTTGAAGAAATCATCATTATTTACTGCTCCTCTCTATTTAATACGTCTCTCTTTTGTACCATAATATCTCTTCTTATTTATGACTAAGAGTAAAGATGGAAACAAAAAAACTAATTATGTCTTAATTTTCTAAAATGACAAGTATTGTGAAATATTTATTTTTAGTAGGTTTATAGTTGAATATTCTTGAACTCGATTACTTCACCATGGAGAAAACATAAAATAAGTTTGCTTGTTATAATCACAATATTCAAGCTTAATTACATCCTTTTTTACCTAAAACATTATGGTGAAACCTAGTCGACATTTGATTATTTGAACGCTGACATTTTGAATAAATATTACTACTAGTATCAAATATAATATGGAGAAATTTAAAGGGGTTTAGCAATTACCATTATATGTAGAGCCGGAGCTAGAAGATAGATTAATATAGGGTCAAACTTATTTTATGAATATATAGGAGTAATAGTTATTTAAAAATTCTGTATCCGCCACTAATTACATGTTGATAGCACATAAACCCCTTCAGAAAATTTTCTAACCAAACACCCATCTATTATACCTAATCAAAACCAAATCAGCAAACTTTTTTTACTCAATAAAGTCTTAGAGAGTTTATCTAATTTAAGTTGTTTAATTGATTGGCTTTTAGATTCATATTCTTTCATGTGTGTGTTTGGGAACAAAATAATATTATAGTTACTCATTTAGGATAGGCATAAATATGCCTTTTAACTTGGTCTCCTTTGACATTTATGCCCTCTTACTTTGGTGTGCACCAGTAGACACTTAAACTTGTATAAAATTGAACAAATAGACGCATGGCCTATGTGACATCCTACGTGGCAATTTGAGTCGTACATGGCGACCTAATTGTATTATTCCACGTATGACTCATGTGTCAACTTGTTCGACTTTATACAAGTTTAAGTGTCTACTGGTGCACACCAAAGTAAGAGGGCATAAATGTCAAAGGGGACCAAGTTAAAAGGCATATTTATGTATTATTCCTTTATAATAACTAATGTAAAATGATTCTGAGAGGAAAAAATAGAAAAACTAGAGCTAGAAAATCTTTATTAGTTTCATAATAATTCCTAACTGCTTCAGGTCTTGAGCTACTACATTAGATTGGATTACAGTCTCAAATTGCTCCCTTCAAATAAATTCTGTTTCTTGGTTGACAATCCTAATGAATGAGCTATGGATTTGACTTCCGCGATCATTGCCACCTGATCGTTGAGCTTGTTGATGGCTGAGCCAACACCCTGAGTTCAACATTCACACAAGTTTCAATGATTTGGTTGAGATGCCTCAAGTATTTTGATATATAAGAAGAATGTTCCCTAAGATTAAAGATAGTGTAAGTAAGGCATACCACGCCAGCAGCTCCAGCTACGATTGCCATTGGTGCTGTGACTGCACTCAATCCAGATGAACACATGACGGGGATATTGACAGCCCTTGAAATCGAATAAGCAGCTGCTAGTGTTGGTGTTGCCTATGTAAATGAACAATATCAAAATGAAGTTTATACTAGAAATCATTGATAACCAGACGATTGAAATAACTTTGATTGTTCCTTTTTCACTTTCAATTAGCATAGTATCAACAGATTCAGCAGATAGCTTAATCCTTATTAGTATACAACTACAATGAGTTGTGTTACCTTCTCAATTAACCCAAGAACACCAGCCTTTGATGGAGTAGAGCATTTTCCTCCTTCTGTTTGGATGATGTCAACACCTTCCAGTTCTAATTGCTCGGCCAGCTTGACCTGTGAATATGATATGAAGATCAACAAAAAAAAAGTGACTTTTCTTCAATTTGAACTTAGCATGTCATAGGAATGTGCTTTTTCAAACCTGATCAGGTAGGCTTAGCGTGTGAGGCACAGTGACTGATAATATCACCGATGGAAGTAACTTCTTTGTCTCCTTCGTTAGGTTCAGAATCTGAAATGCATTAGCAGCATAGTGAGAAGTAATGGACATAATAGACAAAGATTCTTAACCAAAATCAAAACTCGTAATAGTTGCTAGTTCTCAAGTCTTTTGATCAATTTGACATTATGAGACTCTGAAAAGTCATCCTACATACCTGTTCAGGAGAGAACACCAATCCCTTCTCATAGAACGAGTCATAGTTTCCGATCTCAACCTGCACCAGATAACTTTTCTTTATGATGAGCTACGAAAAGGAACTTACTCCTCTCAATGAAACAGAACTTGAGGTTATGTAACATGGTGTTGAACTATTTCATATTCTTGCTTATGGTATTTATGAATGCAATGGAATAAGAAAAAGTCATACCATTAAGGCTCCTGCTTCCACAGCAGCCGGAAATGCTGCAGGATCCACAGAAGAAACACAAATCTGCAAGCATGTGACACCAGATTTAAGCTAATCCATGCAACTAAAAGAGGTACTAGTTGAGGATGTAAATGCCTAAAATGGTGAGATTTTTAAACTGACAAGCTCAAAGCACTCCTTGCAATGAAGATGTAAGGTCAAATTATTATCATCCTCCGATTGTATATGATTTGTGGAAGTAGAATGACCAACGAATATACATTATTCAACCAGAATGTTCAGATATAACAGATAAATTGAAAATTGCAATTAGCGGATGGAGTAGAAGATAAAGTTTAAGGCACATTTGGCATGAATATTTTCACAAAAAGAACGTATTTAGACCTGAGAAATCGTCCCATCATTTAAATGTTGCCTAAGGACAAATTCACGTCGAAGTTTGAAATAGTAGATCAGTTGATTATGTTACAGCTCATCCATTGATCATTTTAAATCTTGCATACTGCGGGCCAAAGGAAAAATTGTACGAATTTAGACAGAGGATTTACCGGAAGGGAAGTCAGGCTTATAGCAAGCTTCACCAGCTCAGGGTCACAAGCTATATCTACATGTGTTGCTCCTCCCTATAAGCAGATCAAAGAGTTAGGCTTAGTACATATAATGAAATTTCAAAAACTCAACACAGAATCCTAACAATTACAATTCCTACTTAGCCCTTGATAAGAACATACAGCCATAAAGCCAATTTTTTTCTTTTGAAAAAAGCGAAATTGTATAACATTAGACCTATCTTTGTGAAAGAACACAGAGGCCATGGATAAGACTAAACCTTATCTGCAGCAGTAACAACAGAAGCCACATTCTCTTTGTCCAGATTCTGCAATCCTGCGATAATCTGAAGCAGAACAATGAATCATTAGTAATTTTAGCATGATTTTCCTTTGTCCATGCTTATCTTATACAATTGTTCTCTTTTCCTACCTGAACTTCACCATCTATGTATTAAAATGTACCTCAACTGTAGTTCAAGTAGGAAAAGGTAATAACTAATAGTTGAGGTGTGTTAGTCAGGTAGGAAAAGGGAAACAACTGATAGATGGACTATGAAACTCGCAAAAAAAGTGATAGTTAAAATGATACCTTTAGTGCTTTTTTCTCATGAAACTCTTTCAAGACTGCATCTTTGGAATATGAAAGCAGAGCCCTTGTGGTACATTTTCTTCTAGCAAATGAAACGCGTTTTGGAAGAACAGAATCACCTAGTAGAAGGGGATTCTGATTTGGTTTCAAAAATACTAATTGGTTTTTGGGAGAAACTGGTGTATAGATTGAGATGCTCATCTTCTTTTTCTTCTTCTTGTCTATGGAGTGAATTTCTGGCCAGGGGATAAGAAAGTTATCAGCTTTAAACAAGCTGCGGATATTTTATAGAAAGGATAAAACCAAATGAGAAAACAACAAAAAGTGCACCAAGATATTTCTGCATACTAAGATGAAGTAAATATTTATTCACACTCAATATTTATATGTGCATATACTTAAAACTTTTATCGCTTAATGTGCATTCTTAACTCATAAATCACTTGACTATAGCAAAGTTACATGATTTGGTGTATAATATACATTGTGATTTGTGAGCAAGTATTAGTGGTCCTGATTGTAGTCTAATAGAGCTACGAGTACTGCCCTTTTAAGATTTTTTGATGTTACTTGATTCCTCGTGTAAATTTTGCTACATATACTATACTACTTAACTGAATCTTTAACGGTAAAATTTTCATTAAATAAGTGAATTCCAGTTGTGCTTAAAAGTTTTCTACATTCTTCATAAAAACAAATGAAATTACAAAATTTGGGTCAGACACAATTTCACCCTAGGTAATTCGCACTACTACTAGTCTACTACCAATAAACGTGTTGTGGTGGAGTGGTAAATACTGCTTCATCCTCGCTTCACGGATCCAAATTTAGTCAAACTCCAATGCAAGTACCAGACATCGGGTGGGAAAATAAAAAAAAATTACACTACTACTGAATTTTGCATCTGTACATACATTTAGGTTAAAATAAAGCTCGCATAATTGTTGTAGTTTTACAGTATTGTTTTACTTCCTTCCAATTACAAAAGTATCTATAAAAAGAAATAGATGGTGTAGAAACCCTCGAGGTAGTCACAGACTCATAGTGCAATAATCAAAATAATTAGACAGTGCAGCTATTTAAAAATTGTCTTCACATTCAGACCTGATTTTACCAAATATGATGAGCACAATCTCAACTGCTTCATCAGGGAGATGTTTTCTAGTTTGTGCATAGGCAAGTTATACTGTAGAAAGTGCTATTGAATTGCCTTTTCCAGCAGAAAGTAGGACATAAGAATTTTTTGGCAGATGAGGCTGCTTCTCAAGAAAGTATCCAATGACACACAGCTTGCAATACTCTACACAAAATTACATCAACAAAACTACACCACTATCATTGTAAAGTTTGCAGCCAGATTCAAGACCTTTGGCAATTACCTGAGAAACCATTTGGCATATCTGGCAAAGGCAAAAGGGGGAGGAGGGAAGGGGAGAATTGGCCCCCCAATATGCTAGTAAGTGTTCTGAGGGTTAGCCCTCCTCCTAAAGTCTTGTCTGTAGTATGGAGTTTCATCAATTGTCCTCCTAACATAATCCAAGAAAGGTTGAGGTGTCCGAGGGGAATGTTCGCTTACTCCAGCAGGACTGCTTCGCTCAGGAGTTACAGGTGCAGCTACACTTGGCGTGCCAGGAGGAGCAGATGGTCGGGATCTCACAGGTTGATCCAAGTAAGAAATGAATATAGTGGCTGCGACTATAAGCAAGATGAAACAAGCAGCTGCAGTAGCCCATAGATTAAGGTTAGCAGTTGTTGCTCTTCTCTCTTCAGGTTCATAGTTAACATTAACTTCCATGATCTGACCAGTTGCTGGGAGTGTAAAAATCAGTTTGTCTCTAAACTTCTCTGCTCTGCGAATTTTGATCTCATACTGTGCACGGCTTCTTCCTTGAGAATCTTCTCCATGTATGGGTCTGACAGCTAGCCGTTCCCGATCATGCCAGTAGATACTCACATCTGTGTTTCCTACAACAGTGAGGACACTCCTGTTAAATTGTGGGGTTAGATTTAACTGCAATGAATCTCCTTCTGTTCCCGGAATGATGAAACCTCCAACAAAAAGTGCTGATGCAGATCCTGAGATATTCTGCTCTCCGATGAGTGATGCCTTAATCGTAACAGCTAAATCCTGTTTGATGCCTCCTGACTTTGGAGTGGCAAGTACTAAACTTTCTGGAGAGTAAGGGAAGAAAAGGCAATATGAATTACCAGTATCAAGATCAACCCACGGCTTAACATAACCAACATAAGGTGGATCAACCAGGCAATCAAACAAGAAAATTGCCCTGTTTTTGGCAGATTTATACTTGTGGCGATAAGCATCATTGAGTTTTACAAGAAAGCTATATCCATTTGCAGGAAGCGGCACATTTGTCAGGATTTCCCTTGGAGCATCAACAGACATCATCTCTGGCTGTGACACCGTAACTGTAGTTTGCAGTTTCATATTCGAACACTCAAAGATAATTTGTACAGAACCTTCCCCTATTGCCTTGGCATGGCCAGATAGCTGGTCCACAGACACAATGCTTGCATTACTAGTAAACCACTGACCAGATACTTGATCACTTAGACCTTCTATGCTGAAGTTAAGACCACTTCCTAGGTGAAGAGTTGGATTCTGAGGATGCAAATGAGCACCAACAAGAATCACCACATAATCAGATTTCTTTGGTTCATTGGCAAAACCTACTCGCACAAGAGCTCTACCATAACTGATTGCTTTGAGATGGACATTTCCAGTGCCATCAACTGAATCCTCGACAGAGATGACATCATGGTAGTTAGTTTCAACTCCAAACGGAATAACATCATGAGCCTCAAGGAAAGGATTTCCAAGCACATCATAATATTTGATAGGAACATCAATTTCAGCACCAATTGCTAATGTGTGAACCAGCAACTTTTCTGCAGTGAAACGTATTTGAGTCACTTCAGCAACCTTCACACAAGAGGCCACCTCAACTCTTCCATTTGACCTATCTTTTGCTTGAATACATGCAAGATTGCCACTCTCTTTTGTTCTTATTCTGCTCCCATCAATGAGTATAGGATCATCTTCCTCCAATTCGGCCTTTCTTCTACAGTCTCCTAATATAGAATAAGTAACCTTACCTATACTTGGATCCCCTTTACTGAAAGTTCTAGAAGCTGAAGGCAAAAGAGCAGACGTGGTATAATGTGGAGGGAGAATCCAAGTAATTGGTGATCCCAGATCAAGTGGAAGCTCAGACACTACTGACAAGGAAATAGATGCAGTATATGATCTTGACTCTGAAAAAGATTTGTAAGCAACAAAATCACAGGAGAAAGAAACTGTAACATCCGTCTGCCCTGCAGATCTTCCATGCAATACTTGAATAAAACCAAGGTGATTGTCACCCACATATCCTGTCAGTCCATTGCCTTTCTCCCTGGACATGTGCATTCCATGATTTCCAACGTGTAAGCTGTCTGCTGCTTGGAAACTCAACACCTCATCATCATTTATAATCCACTTATAATTTCTGCAAAGTTCATAAAATGAAAATAAATTCCCCTCGGACAGAGAGGGAATTATTGGTATTTGACGGCCAACAGCTAGCTGCTCGCTTTGAACATTTAACATTGCTGAAGAAGGAACACCTACTTTAACTTCACCATATGCCTGACAAATAAAGATATCTCCATTCCTGTACATCTTGGTAACTATGGTGGTGTTTCCAGGTGATGTTGCAGAAACTAGTCCTGTGGCTGTGTGGACCTTTGCGACCTCATTATCCATACTGACAAACTCAATGTATGCACTAGTTTTTGGGCCTCCCCTCACAGTAAGCATGTAAGAAGCCCCTGGTACAAGGAAAATATCACTAGGATCGATTCTAGGTGGTGCATAGACTTCTACCTTAATTGGCTGGCTCAGTATCTCATGTCCAGTATGCTGTCTAGCACTGACATACAGTGTGGTAATCCCAAGGCACGTTGCCCGTATTCTGAAGTTAGGCACATTCACATATCCATCATCACAACAGGAAAAATCATCTTCATTGACGAGTTCAATTATATGATCCTCAATGTGAACACGAATATTCATGTAAACATACTGTGAAGGATCAAAAGTATTTCCATCACTTACTCCAGCAAGAAAATTGATGGATAGTGAACTCCCTTCCATAATACTCAATTCTTCTCCAGATGTAATCTTAATCCATTCCATATCTGCAACTTGAACCACAGAGAAAGCAGAAAGAGGTGGAGCAAGCCCCACATCTCGAACAGTCACAAGTGCAGTTCCCAAACTTTTAGGAGCCAGTAGTAGTTGTACACACTGTAAACCAGGAGCAGGCTGAATTATATCCACAACTTGAGTATCATTTACTGCAGCATCAATGAAACAACTTCCTCCAGTAATTGACAGGTTCAATTTTGCATCATGATTGAGATACAACAAGCTAAATTCTGGATAGACCCTTAGGGATGAAACAAGTTGCAAACGTATAGCATCTGTAAGATCATGTTCAGAGCCTGGAAAATGTTTAAGAGTGTGACGATGGCTAACAGAATCAACCGATCCAGTAACTGTTGTTCGTACAACACAGAGTCCAGTTGCATTTGTCAAGACCAAGTACTTTTCCCAAGTCGATAGCATTGCTAAGTTGTGAATATCATCCCAAAATGACAGATCATCACAATCTTTAAGCTCCCACTTCAAAGGAAGGGAAGATGAATTTCCAAAAGCTATTCCAGTCTCGCTAATGCCAACAGCTGATAGTCGAACTGTGCGCCCATTTGCTATTGTGACTGGGGAAGTACGAATCCTTCCACTGCCACGGTCAGCCTGAGCTGCAGACTGGATCACTTCAACAGAATTAACAGTTTCATCAGCTATTAATGCTATAGATGATGGGAAACCACATGTGAGTGACAATTGCACTTCACATACAGCAGGCAGAGGATGCCCCTCTCCAATTAAATTCCCACGTTTGAAATGAAGCCTAAAGATTCCAAAATCTTGACACTTGATTCTGTATGTGCTCCCATAGCTGGTAAATTCTTGATTAACTATAGCCCCATCTTGAACCCTAAGATTGTGTTCATCCAAACTTTCCACGGATTCAACAAATTCAACTCCCTGATCCCATTGATTAGGTCCACCACGAAGCATCACTTCAAAAGATGTGCCAGGGGTAAGATATAGATGCTCCATATTTTCTAAGCGATTGTCAGCTTCAGCCTGTACCAAATTAAACCAATAACCACCAAACTGATTTCCATCACTTGCAGGGTGCAAAATGAGAGGTACGAATGCTGCAATACGTGAGGTTGCTTGCAGAACAACAGAACCGCCGGTAGAGTGATCATACTGTTGAAATTCTTTTGACAATGTTGCATGTAGCATCGTCTGACCGGAATTAGCAGCATAGACATAGGTCCATGCACATGCAGGGACATATTTCTCAGAACCAATTGGAAGACTTTCTTGCTTTTCAGAAATGAAGGTCTCACCAGCATCCACAACAATGAAAGCGTCATTTCCAGTTTTCCACTTGATGGACGGGGTAAAAGCATCACATTTGTAGAATAAGTCACCATCCACTGTTTTCAATGTCACAGCAGCTTGAAGATATGAACCTACAGGAGTCTCCACCGGCAAATTAGGCAGTACTATCATTGAAGAAGGCAAACTCACTTCAACAGCTATCTCATCATAATTTAGAGAATCAAAAACCGAGACTGCCTTTATAGTAACTTTTCCAGGCCTTTTTGCCTGGACGATTCCAAAAGTAGATACCGACACAATAGCCATGTCCGAAGAGAACCATTTGTAGTCACCAGACACCATTGCACAGCCCCCAGTAACCTTTAGCTCCAACTCCTGATAAACACCAGGTGCCCAAGGAAGAGTAATACTGTCGGAGGCACCCTCCATGCCGAACTTCACCTGGTCACAAACCATAACTTCTTGAACAACCTTGAGAACTTCCTTTGTTTCTTCATGCCCAGTGCTATATGTAAGAGTTGCTGTCAGTTTTCCCAGACCATATGAGAGAGCTTTTAGGATTCTGGATATCCCCTTCTCTCCGACGCAATTGGATGAGGGAACTATACTCCAGATTTCTGATGGGTCATCATGCAACTTAACGTCATCATTTTCCGTAAGGTAAACTTCTTGTTGTGCCCATGTTCCTTTCGAGAAAACCCTTACTTGAACGAGATATTCCCGACCAGAAACTACATACCAGCGTGCCACAGAGGATATTGGTTCAGTTCCTTCTATATAATCACCAGAAAGAGATAGAGGTAATATATACAACGATAAGGAATCTGGGAGGACAACATAGAAAGAAGACACTTGTGTATGACCAACCACCCTAGTATCTTCAACAGTTACTGTTGTTATTCCCAAGTTCAAAGCCTTAGCAGTACCCACCATCCTATCTACCTGCGCAACTGAGGAGTTTGAAACAGACCATCGGTGAAAAGCAGAAGGCAAGGTTACAAGATGTGGCATATTCCCGCGGATAACTTTAAGACTATAATGAACAACCGCACCAATAAGGACACAAACCGGTGAAGGAGGCTCCAGCGATATAGCTTCTGCCACGGTTAGGACAATTTTATCTTCCATATATTTAACTGATGGTTCAGCCAAATGAACAGACACTATTTCATGGCCAATTTCTGTCCCCATTACAACATAAAGATCAGAAAACACACCACTATTTTCAAGCTTTGTTTGGATATCTAGGTCACCACATAATCCACCACAATCACTCAATGGAGAGTCCTTCAAAGGGATATGGTTCAGGTGATGAGGCAATCCATCAGTTTCAGGCATTAGGTCCCACATGAATTGTATGCCCACCAAAGACGAGAAAACATTCTCTGAAAAATCATCAAATACATATTAAACAATCGGAACTATTACCACTAAAAAAATGAAATAAAATGGTAATAATGCATGTATGGAGATTTATGGAGAATAAGATATTATTGTTATTTAACATGCATCACATAAAAAAATTTGGGAGAAAACTTTACATTTATTACCTACAGGATACTTCTATGAGCATTTAGTTGCTTTACAGTACTAGATAAGTCTGCAAGACTGTTTCAAACCCTTGGTTTTTATGTTTGGCTAATCTACCCACCAGATAAAAGAAGGAAAAAAGGGTGACACTCTTTAATCCTTAAGAATTTTAAGTGAATGTCAAGAAGAATAAGATTTAGAGGTGGTTTTTCATTTCTTATGATACAGAAAGAATTATGTACTTTTTTTCATATAGATCATATACAAGATTAATTTTATTATGAAAATGTACAATATATACTAAATTCTGTAATATTAGTTTTTCTTTTGTACTTCTACTTTATCGGAGATAATCAGGACACACTAAAATATAGGAAATAGGAACACATCAAACAATAAGAAACAAGCTTCTTTGAAACAGGGAAGAATATGAAAAATATCAGTTTCAAGAACCTCTTTAGAACAGGGAAGAATATGAGTTACTTTTCAGAGGAACAAAGTGAAACCACACAATGCATATCAGATAAAAACCATATTTTTGGTTCAGGATATGGTTCCAGTATAAATATGGGGATCAGTCACTTGTAAAACACATGAACTGAAGATCCCAGCCTAAAGTAGCAAAAAGTCATGTTCAGTTAAAGAGTCTGAGACGCTATTTCCAGAAATATCTAAGGTTATCAAAATAGTAGGGTAACAACTAGCAATCAAGGACTGTTACGCGTTCGGGAAGGGAATTGCACAGTACAAGTGCACTTTCAAATGATGGCTTTGAAGAACAAGCTGTATACAGTCTACTAAGCTAGAAAATGGCTTCCTACTTTTGTTTCAAATGCTATTTAAATTATGAAATCTTGCACACTTTTATTCTTAGGCAATCAACCGTTTGTCTTCTGTCCAAAAACTAAAGTAATAACTAAAACTAATCAACATAAACTATTAAAGTAGAAAAGTACCTTCAGTATCAAAGGCACGGACACGTAGAGTAGCCAGGCCATCAAGGTCAAGTTTGATAGAACTATGGAATATCTGGATCCTAGAGAAGATGTCAATGTAAACTTTGCATCGGATAACAGCTCCAGTGTGCACGTCTGTCGCATAGACAGCAGTCTCCTTTCGACCACTATAAGGGGAAATTGACTTCAAGCGGGCACTTGTAGAGCATTGATTACTCACATTGTACTCAGGCAGCACAGCTAAAATATCGTGATGATCCCATGTCCTAAATCCAAAAGGCAGACACACGGAAAGCAGAGAGAAAAATATTAGTACAAATCCATAAGAAGAGTTTCTAAGAAGTGGAAAGTTACTTAAAAGTTACACCAGCATCAACTTTTCACAATTTAAGAGGTCAGAGTATCAGTTGTCAATAGAAAATCAGGTGATGAATCGTGGCTTTAAAGTGCTCAATAAGCTTATAATGGCATGAGATTTGTTCTATGAAACATAGAGCATAAAAAAGAAGCAAAAAACATTATTCAAGCCTGAATAATTTTGCATCTAATACCGTTCCTTAATACTATCAAAGTAAACACTTAGCAATATATGTTACTATTGATATCCTTTGTAATCATAAACTATTCAAACTTCACTTATCATGGCTCTTGAAACCCCCAATAACTTCCTATTAATAGCCTATTCAGAAAAATGGATCACCCATCATCAAAACCTCAGCTCCCAAAAGAAAGCAAGACAAAGTAACAATCAGCAACAGACAAAAACGCCAGCATAAACTTCAAGAACTAAACAGAGAACAGAGCTAAGAGAATGCCTACATAGCTCAAAAGTTCACTGAAATCTATCACCTATACTCGCACAACTAAAACACCAAACTAAGCTCAATAATTCCTTCAAACGTACCACCTATAGTCTTATAGCTAATACACCAACATTAAGAGCAATTTACACATGAAGTTGTAGCCTAAAACGGTCCATGTAGTTTGAACGGAAACCACCTGAGACCAGGCATAAGCAGATAAGCTAAGTAATTTCTTCTCATATATACCTAAGTTACATTTGACAGGATAAATTAGTCGAGGCGCAAGCAAACTGACTCGAACTTCCCATACAGAGTCGGAGTTAGAGACATACCATTTGAAGCAACCATCACTTCCTTGAAGTCTGTACTCAACTGGGTGTGTCATTTTGGGAGGCAGCAGTATGTTGACATCGGCAATGTGAGGACCAGTCGCCGGAAAAGGAGAAGACAGTGGTAGTAGTAGAAGAAGAAGAAGCAGGCAAAGAAAGTGCAACATTTTCAGGTGAAAAATGAAAACTAAGCAAGACCATCAGATTGAAAGTGAAGAGCAAGTATGAGAGTTGAGGGTGATTGAAGCGGGAAAATTTGGGGCGAAAACCCGAGGTAATTGATTAGGGTTTTGCAGAGAGTTTTGGAGGAAGCTAGTGGTGGGAGTGGGTTTACACGTCGGACGCGATTAACGACGACCAGGTTATGGGAATCTTTCACATTCATTAATTAATAGTAATAACTAATTAGTAGCTTAATCCTTTGTCTGGAAGTACTTAGACCGTTTCTACTTATATTTCACTTCCCTTAAGAAGCTATATAAGTTTATATTGTATTCTTATTTAATATTCGAGTTTTTAATAAATGAACAAAAATTGATTTATTTAGTTAAATGACCAATGAACATGAATTAATCATTTAGTTTTCCTTGGTCAAATTCATACTTTAAGGAGTGTTTGGTTCAAATACGAGTTATAATGGGATTATCTATGATGGATAAGTTATGCGGAGATTATTTTTTATTGAGTGTTTGGTTTGTTGTACTAAAAATAATACTTATGTTTTTCATAAATTTTAAGATCACTTATTCGTACAAAAATATCTTTCATGTGTGTGAAAGTGATGTATAAAAAGAATGTAAAGGGATATATTTGTCATTTACTTGTTTTATTCCGGGATAAGTTATCCCGAAATTATTTTACCACCCAAAGAGAGGGATTACTTATCCCGGTAATATTTATTTATCCCAGACTTGCTAACCAAACAACAAATTAAATGATGTTGTATTTAATTTCAACACTATTGGGTGTTATCCTTCACACCAAACGACCCCTTAAGGTTAATAACTTTCAAGGATAAAATTGGAAAAATAATGTTAATTATGCATCAATATTGTGAAATGATGAATATTAAAGATCATTTATTTTTAGTAAGCATGATATATAAATAGGAACGAACAGGGGCGATGAACCCCTTTTGGAGGAAAATATTACTATTTATACATGGTTAAAATTATTTTTTAGATATGTATAATAGATGTCGAACCCCCTTCTACTTGTTCGTGTGTTTACTTCTCAAATTTTGAACCCACTTATTAAAAATCCTGGCTCTGCCACTGGGAACGAAGAGTATTATTAATTATTAACCTTAAAGCATTATTTTCATCATAGACTTTATAAATATTAAGAGCAACTTTCACATATAGCAAATACAAAATTCATATTTGTATGCTATAACAAAGTTTGCATAATTGTGCTCCATAACAAACATATATTTATATAATTCGCTATACATATACAAAAAAAACAGTTGTATAATTCACTATACATATACAAAGAAGGCAGTTGTATAATTCACTATACATACAAAAGAAAGCAGTTGTATACAAAAGATCAATTGTATAATCTGTGTATGTATAAAACGAGAAAGAGAGAAAGGCAAAAGAAAACTGGGCAGAGAAATATTTGTATTGTATAATTATAAATGTATAGGACGAAGATATATGTATTTGTATGTGTATATACAATTTTCTCTCGCTTTATACAAACAAAAGCATAATTTATACATTTCGTTTCTGTTTGTATAAGCGAGAGAGGTGAGGGTGGTGAGCGAAATTTGGGAGAGTGGCGAGCAAGATCTGGGAGAGGGGAGAGAGGGGAACGAAAATATATGTATATATACAATTTCCTCTTGCTTTATACAAACACAAACATATTTTATACATTTGTGTTTGTATAAAAGCGAGAGAGGCGAGCGAGACTGCCACCAAACGAGAGTGGCGAGCGAGATTCCACCAGGGAGAGTGGCGAAAATAGCAATAGTTTGTTATAGGGTACAATTAAATCAAAGTATATTTATAGCATTTAATTTGAATTAATAGTTTTCTATTATATACAATTTCCCAAATATTAATAGTTGAGAAAAGGGACTTGGGCTAAATTCACTTCACACCCTATTTTGTGGGCTATTTTGAGTGGGCTCTTTTGGGCTTTTCTTTTAGAAAAAGGGTTGTTAATTAGGTTGGATTATGTTCAAATCAGCCCCTTAGGGATACTTCCGAAAGATAATTTACGCAAATATCTTTTTTAAAGATCACCATTTAGAATTGTATCTATGTCTAAAAATTGTCGATGCCAATTATAGCCCTTAAAAGTTATCCTCTAGGACAATTGTTAAACTCGGGTTTAATATTTATTCATAAATTGTTTAACTTTAAAAGACAAGATATTAAATGTCATTCTAACATATGTAATAACTTAATCTTTTAAAGGTGATCCAATGTTTTCTCATAAAAATTTAATTTACTCAAAAATAATCCTTAAATCGTCATTCAAAAGTTGGAGGAATAAAAATAAAGTCATTTATTAAACAACTATCATAAAAAGGCACTAAACATGGCATCATTTGCACAAGAGTATAACTTTTTATAAATATACTATGACAATAACATCCCAAAAATAGAGCGGAAAGACTTGTTCCGTTAAATAGTAATAGTAAGTGCTCTGCACAAGATCTAACTGATTACGGACCGCCCAAATCCAACATATTGAAGTTTTACTTGAATTCACATAACTAACTTTACCACCAAAAGTAACTAATTATGAAGTTGATAACTTATTACTCCACCTGTCCCAATTTATGTGACACATTTCAGATTTTTGAGATTCAAACAAGTTTATTTCTGACCGTAAATTTTGCATATATTTTCAAATGTCAATTGTTGTGACTTATAGTACTTTTTACGTAGTTTATAAATATATAAATTTTATTTAAAAAATCAAAAATTTCATGAGCAAATTTCCAGTCAAACTTAAATTGTTTGACTCTCAAAAAATGAAATGTGTCACATAAATTGGGAAAAAAGGAGTATTACTCTACCTCAATTAACTTCTCACAAAGTGCTTACAATTTTGCATGCAATGATCAAGGTATGCTTCACATTGCATCGATTGATCCAAACTCACATCAAATAAGGATCATTTGAAAATAGCGTTTTCTATCAATATTTTTTCATACCCAAGACTCAAAACTAAACCTATAATTAAAGAAGGAGTCACTCATCCGCGTTTATCACCAAATGCATTCTATATATCGTCAAACATGGATCATAATATTGAACTTAATGTTATTTTTCTTATTTTGTGAAATTTCTACTATTTCCCCTTGCCATTTGCCAATTGCTTTTCAATGTGTTTTCTTATTATAAGAGGATGATACCTTAAAGCTATCAATCATATATATTATATACTTTGATTTTATGTAATTAAAAAAAAACTCGTTCTATGCTACTAGTATTATACTTTATTACTTTGACTCTAAGTACAAGTTATGTCATAAACCATTCACTCATTTGATATTTTATATATACAATAATTTATAGGGTATTGAAATTTAACAATGACTTGTCAATTCTACATTATTTATCTACATATATGGAGGGTTTTTTAAAAAATACTTTGTCATCGTTTGGTCACTGATTTAGTTGAAACTTGAAAATGAATTTTCTGAAGTTCTGCTGAAATTTTTTTAGCTGAAACTTGTGTTTATATATGTATACATTTTACTTGAGAAAAATTCAATTTTTTGTAAGTAGAGATGAAATTTCACCCAAAAACTTAGACAATTTTTGGGACTTGATTTTTTTAAGGGAACTATATAATAATAATAAAAAAAAAAAAGACCAAATCTCACAATCAAACAATATTATCCTATTTTATTCAATTGAAATTGGTATAATTCAATATTCTTCTTGAGTGAGTGGAAATGTAAAAAAGAAAAAAAAAGTGATAAGAAGCATGGACTAAATTTGAGGGGGACTTTACTTTACAAAATTATTTTTCACTATTCTAATTAAGTACTAATCATTGTCCAGTTGGATTAACAAAATATATGTCCTCAACGGATATAACAGTTTGCTTGGAGACTACTCAGTCAACCCAATCAAATGTTGAAGTACTACTTAATCCCAAATTAATAAAGCGTTAAACATCAAACGTGAGGTAATTTTTGTCTGGTTGAAAATTTTTCCACCAATCACCAGACCATTTAGTAAAATACTAATCCCCATTAATATAAATACAACCGTTATTATTTTTCGATTATCACATTATATTCATTACAACACTTTCTAATAGTTGTTACATTTTTTTTATTCTTTTCTTCCTTTTGTACTTGATTTTGCAGCACATAAATCGACGGTCTTTCAAAAATAGTCACTCAACATTCACAAGAAAGTGAAAAATTTGCGTACAGTACTCTATCCTAAATTCATATGTGAAACTTCACTAAATATGTTAATAGTGGTGTTATTAATATATACAATATGATTAAGGACATCTACTAATTCTATATATGAAAAGTAGATTACACTACATTTATCCCAAGAAGTGATTACACTACATATAATTAAGTTGTGTTGATTATAGTCTGCAAAAGGGATTAATAACTTGTCGAGCCGGTCAAATTAATACGTATTATAAAATCAACCGTCATTTAATTTCAGTCTTTTTTTTTGTTACACCAAAACATAGCATAATTAGAGGACCATGTACGTGATCAGGAGTCAGGTAGAATATCGACAGATTCATAATTTAAAATTTATAATTTTTAATAATTTTAAGTAAACATTATAACGATAAATAAATTTATGATGATCAAATATATGATTTTGTGAATTTTTTATGCTCGTGCACACATACATGTATTTTAAATAGAAATTATTAAGTTCACGTGAATCTATAATGCTCAATCCACCGGAGACACATTCTAAATCATAGTTAGCTGTCATATAAAGGGCCATTTGCTCTTTTTCTAGATGGCCGTTGGACCATAAAATGTTATATTTGTTACTCCTATATATATATATATATATATATATATATATATATATATATAGTTTATATAAAG
>JAJOOR010005734.1:0-29543 GCA_036250505.1 Solanum acaule
ATTTTAATTGTCTAAACCAATGTAAAACTAAAGAACAAATATTCAATATTATTGTCATTCTTAGTGTTGAATTGATTTTCTTTTTGCATTAGTATTAATTTGATTTTGATTTAAGCTTTATTATAATTATCAACATCTATGAATTATAATATTTATTGGACCATTCCGAATTCTAAGTTTTAAACTTGAAATAATATATTAAAAGATAAAAACTATGAAATAGTATAAGAAATATTTTAAAATTTTATCAAAGTAAATATTTTTATGTATAAAATAAAATTTTAAAATTACATATATAATGTTGGGTTGATTTGGTCTCGGGCTGATTTTTTTTAGTTAAAACCAAACCAACCCAAATATAGTCGGATTTTTTTTTTTCCAATACCAAACCAAACCACTAATCAAGTTTTTTTCCAATTTGCTTTTTGATTCGGTTTTTAGTTTGGTTTTGTACACCTCTAATTGGTAGTCTTATTGGGAGTTTTCACATGCATATAGCTTTAAGAATGAGTCCATGCTTAATAGACTTTAACAATTGATAAATACTTGATTAATTAATACAAAAGTAATACTATAAATTTGATCCATTTTGTAGCTTTCTGTTTTTTACCAACAATATATCTTTCTATTTGATTTGCTTCTTGATCTAGCTAGACTTCATTTTTTTTTACAATATATTAAACTAATTAAGTGCAAATTAATTACTCAATTCTTAATAAGATATATAAGCCTAGATGGATATTCCTATAAAGTTGTAGCCTAAATATATAGTTTCAATTACTATATAGTTACAATATGCTCGTCAATATGCTTAAAGAATCAAAGATAGGATACAACTTACAAGGACCTACTTCTGTTCCATTTTTGACTTGAAACACCTATTAAGAAAAGAATTATTGACAAAGACATAGTGAGTTTACCATTTTACCCCTATTAATTGATCGAATTTCAAAATCAATAAAGAGGTTCTCTTTTTCAAAAATATCAACTCTCTAAATAAATTGAAGGTATAATAGGTAAAAAATATTGTCTTTTCTTGATTTGTTAAAAATGACAAGTAAAATTTCAAAGTTAGACAAGTAAAAAGGGATAGAGAGAGTATTTAATTAGCTAATTAGTGTGAATTAATTCAATATATATACTACTCATGGAAAAAGTTGTGTTATGCTACGTGAAAAAAATATGATGATGACCTAATTAAGTTTTGAACATTTGCCATGGCAATTAATTATGAGTGGAAATTTATGATGATGAATTAGTAATACATATATATATAAAATGCAACATAGCTAATATCATCATATTTAACATTATTCTTAGACATCCGATCAAACCTTTCCTTAGATTCTTCACAATGTTTTTTTTTTCAACTTATCTTTAGATCATACTCAAATACTCCATTGATCTTAGACCATAGCCGGGCACAAATTAAAATAAGAATAATATCTAGTTATTTTATTCATTTAATATAACAATCAAACAATTGATATAACATTTTTAATTATTCATTTAATATAACAATCATATTTTAATATATATTTTAAAAATATTTTAAGTTGTTAATTATTGTGATTTATACTGAAAACTCAAAAGAAAAGTAAGAGACGGATAATTATGCTTATTAATTTCAATTTTTAGATATACTAATCCACTAGCAAACCAATAGAAAAATCAATTGATTTAATATTGGGTTAAGAGGTTACTTCTTTTGACTCTGCTACAGCGAACTTGTCCTAGAGAAGGAGAAGTCGTTATTAATTGAATTTTCTTACAATAAACTACCTCCGTCCATTTTTATTTATCATGTTGAATTTTTCGAAAGTCAATTTAACTAATTTTCAAAGTTATATTAGATTATGTTAATTCGATATTTTAAACAAAAAATTTAGATATTCAAAATTATACGAAAAATATTATAAATTGCAATTTCTTGCATATCAATATGATGAAAAATACATCGTAAAATATTAGTCAAAGTTCTTATAGTTTGACCCTAAAAAAGGAAACCATGACAATTAAAAGTAGACGGAGGGAGTATTACTTATCTGAAGCTAAATGGAATTTACTATTTTGAAACAAAATTTTTCTGAAATAGAATCGGTTGCTAATTTCTTATTTTCTTAATTATCTACACATGAAAACAACTTTTTGCCTAAGACATTCATCAAATAGGGCAATATATATAAACTGTCCCATTACCAACTTTCTTGTAGACTAAAAACGAGTAAAAGATGCGTTAACAAACTGGATTTATGCAGTGGGAAATCATCATAAGTTTTACTATATTTTTACAAAAATAATAATTTAAAGCATTGGTTCCCATCTTTGCACACATACATTAAAAAGATTAAATTGTTTTTTTTTTAACGCTGAATTTATAGTAAGAAATTTATTGAATATGTATAAATTATTAATTTAGAAGCAGTAATTCAAAACAAATTAAAATTTTAAACTCGTAAATTTTAAATTTTGACTGCGTCTCTAAGTTACACGTGATAGATTTTCTTAGGAATATAATTAAGTGCAAAAACTTGTTTTATAATAGAGGTCATTTTTAACAATGAAATTAGGCTAGCTGCTGAGTGCTTGATTTCAACTTTTTTTTCTTCTTCTTAGGAATACTGTCTCCTTCCATCCATGATGTGATGTAAGCTTTTGTATAGTTGCATTTCTTTATTACTCCCTTCCTTTGAATCAATTTATTTGATTTTGAGTTAGTAGAGAGTTTATTAAAGTAATTATTTTAATTTTATAATATTAAATTAAAGATATGTATAATATATCAAAATATATTTTAATCTTAATGTAAAAAGTTAAATTAATGAGTTGTCAAAACAAAAGAAAAAATATTCTTTTTTTAAATGAATTAAAAGAAAAGCAAAACAAACTGGAAAAATGAGTATTATTTTATAACTTACTAACGATTTTACAACTTAGTTTAGGAGGTGTTAAGAGTATGAGAGATTGGCAGAGCAAGAGTTAGAAGAGGTAAAAGTAGGCGGGAGAATAATACTTTAATAATACTAACGATTAACTTAACTTGTCATAGCTATTGATTATTATATGTCTCCTTGAATTTAATAATACAGAAATAGAAGTCCTATCTTTTTAAGAAAGCTTTGTTTCATGAATATTGTCTTTTGATTAAAATAATGTCCCCTTTCCTTCTCTCAAGCAGAGGAGTTATAGACAGCGTTTCAAAAAGTATGAACGAGTCATATTTAAATATTTTAATTATAAACATATCTTTTTAAATTTTTACTTATCTCATTTCATTTTTTAGCAATTTATTTTTCTGGTATTTCAATCCCGCCCCGTGAGGGGAGTAGGTAGTAATTATGAATGTTTCTCAAAATAAATATTTTTCCTTTGTTTCATTTTAACAATTGTCTAGAACGCAATTTATTTTATTTATTTATAATTGTGTTAAAAAAAATTCTCTAATAATTGATAGTATATGATAAAAGATTTTGATACATAATTTTACGAAGTAAAATATGATAGCGAATTTACTTGAAAGATAGAGGTTAGAAAATATTTTTTTGAAGGGCCTTTCGTATTTGTTGTGGATGCACGGTAAGAATTATTACTAGAAAATTTTTACTTTCTCCGTCTACTTTTATTTGTCATGTAATGTTTTTCGAAAGTTAACTTGACTAATTTTTAAAATTAAATCAGACAACATTAATTTGATATTTTAAACAAAAAACTTTACTTATTCAAAAACTATATGATAAATTCAAAAACAAAAATTTTAGTTATTCTTGAGAATTGAGCACTATTATTAATACAAGGATATAGTAAAAAAAATATATACTAATTTTTGTCTCAAAGTTTTTAAGATTACACTTATTATTAGGGGTGGACATGGTACAGTGTCGTGCGGTATTAAAAAGTTCGGTTTGGTAATTTCGGTTTATGATTTTAAAAATACTATAATATTACATCAAATGGTATTTTAAAATTTGGTTTCGATATTTTGTAGTACGATAAATCGATGACCATAATTTGGTCAACTTCAACTTACAAATATTCATATAATAAATAATTATGACTTTGACTTTTCAAAAAACGTCTCAATTATATTATATTAATATCTTACACATATAAAAAAAAGTTCAAAATAAAGTACAAATAATTTTCTTTGTTAATTAATCACCCCAAAAGAACATTTACATCAAGATAGAGTAGTCAAAATTTCGATATCTAAATAAATAATTAATTACTATTTATATATTTATTAGTATTATATAGTTACATATATATGAATTTCATATGTAACTATATACTTGGTATGGTACTCCATACTTCGATATTTTTATTTTTATTATAAACATCATACTAAATACCATTTTTTTTCTTTCTAAAATGCATATCAAATACAAAAATATTTATACTACGACGGTGTTAAAATTTCTATTTTAATACGGTATTTGATATTTATCAAATCATGTTCACCCCTAATTATAATTAGATAACTTCTTCCTTTTTAGCTAGACTAGAATGACATTTATTTTAAGATAGAAAAATAGTTATTTTGACTTCCATAATTGTGAAAAAACGGGAGAATATATGCCGTTATTTCCGTGTATCACTCAAAAGTACAAAGACACTACATACCTTAAATAAAATTTGGGAAAATTTTTGGCAAATAGTATTTATTCATATAACTTGTCATTATTTGGCAAATATTTTTGGCAAATAATCCAAATTCTCAAATACTAGAAAAAATTAGTATTTGGGCTAAATCTCATTATTTGGGAACTTTTAACAATTCAAATTCTACACCAAACTTTTATCTTTTACAAGAACACCCTTTATAATAGTTGTTTACGTTGTTTTTACATAATATTTTACGTGAACATCAAAGTAGTGATGGAATATTCAGTAAATATGAAAGTGATGATAGAGTTGTTGATGAAAATGATAACAATTCGCTTAGGGTAATAAAGTCATGTGCAAACATATGGTTAGTTTGATAGTTTTTAAAACTTATGGTATATATCATATTTCTTAAAAATGTGAAATATATTTCCCAAATAGTATGGCCAAACACATGGTGAAATTTCACTCAAATTTTCACTCAAATAATATTTGCCAAAAATATTTGAAAATCTATGATCAAACGCTAGCTTAGTTTCTGCAAAAGAATATATGATAATCATTTCTTGTTTTAAGTGTACATTTTTTTATTTATATTTTTATATTTGAATGTAAGCAAATAAAGTAATAATATTATCCTTAAAGCAATTATATATAATCTAAACAAATATTATTACAGGTGAGAACGGAATAAGGGTGATGGGGATGGGGCCTATAATATGAAGCAAAGATTAGGTGTGCTAGAAGATGCGAAAAACACAACATATATTAATAGATAACATTTCATAGATAAAATAAACATACTTGAAGTTGAAGGACTATTAGTACTACACATAATATACATTAGGGACAAATTTGAGTAAAGAACCATCTTGGGATATATTTTTTTCTTCTCAAACAAACAAATTTAGAATATGAAATAACCCATTGCTTTGGTGAAAACTAAAATTTCTCAAGAAGAGCTTTTTTGGACTTCGATCTCAACTGACTTTTTGAATTTTCTTTTGCACATCTACCAACCTCGGGACAACTTCAAACATCATGGATTCGAGATAAAATGTCTAAAGTTTCAAACGATTGAAGTTTACTTCAACCGTATGTGATGGAAATAAAAATAAAAATAATTGAATTTCAATCGTATGTGCCTAAACTTCAAGTAGAACATGTATCTGTTTACGTCCCCCAAATTGTTTTAGGCATCTTACCCCAACTCAGCCACACACCATAAGAGGAACAGATAGTCCCAAAAATATATATTCCGTCCCCTGCTCAGGTTTAAACAAGCTAGGCACATTGGAAAAACATTACTAGCAACAGAAACTAATCACAGCACAAGGAACTCGACAAAGACAAATTCTGCGGTTTTCATACCAGAAAAACCATTCCAGCTACGATGGGAAGTTTCGAATACATTATACAACTGACCACTTTCCATTGCTTTTACAGTTTCTATACCAAACAATGCCACCATTGAGAAACAGTCATAACCCTGCAGAGCCTGCTTACTGTTACTCTATATCTATAATTAACATTCAAGTTGCACGTCGATCCAAAAAAGGTGAGAGGTCATGATGAACAATCTACAGAATTTTGTGAAGATGGAAGGAGGCTCAAATGTCTGTCAAGATCAATGATGACACAACAACAATATAAGCTAGAAAGAAGAAAATTGCTATCTGAATGAAGAACTTGGGATTGTCCCTCATGTTTGGAGATGTTACCGCCCTGCAACAGTGAAACAGTGACATTGTCAATTTGGTTGGCAGAAAGCAGCCTAGTTATTTAACAAGTTTTTGTCTGCAAGGAGAAATACCTAGCAATGCGTTGTGAAAGCCGATGAAAAGGCATGCTTTGAATAAACACAATCCCAGGCCCCGTTAAGACAGCTGTCACCAGATTATCATTCTGCAACGGTACAGATATTGTTAGGACTTAGGAACATCACCTCAGAAACCAAATACAAATGACAACAGCAGATGCAAGTCCGATTAGTTCCTTGAAGCAGAAGACAACAGCATATATTTTCATAGATAACCAACATTCACAAGTCAGGTTAGTTCAATCATTAGTAATAAAGAGAACTCAAGTAATTTTACTGTAACCAGCTAAAAAAGTATCGAACTCTGCATACTAATGGAAGGAAGTACAAGAAACTTGCAGGCAATCTGATCTTTTATAAAGGAAAAATTACACTATTGTTTCTTTTGTCCACTTTGGTAGAAATGATATCTGGCATTAATTTCCTTTTGTTTTTAGGTGATAACAAGAGCATCAGGGATAACTTGCGCATCTCAACTAACCTCTCCATTATCCACCAGTACAGGTGTCAACTCTGTTCATCAATATGTGAAAATATCATCTAACTTATTTTGCCTCTACAGAGATTTGACCCCTGACTTCTCATTGTCCAACTGCCTTTTTAAGTTGAATACTACTTTTGTTATGAACAAAGATGTTGCAAGACGAGTAACGAACACGAAACTCCAAAACATTGCTGCCCAGCACAGGTATTACATTCACATACAATGAGATTTTTAAATCATTAATTGATGACTATTATCCAGAAAGAAACAGCTAGGATAATATTTTTGAAACATTAATTGATGAATTTTTTCTTTTGATCAGTAAAAGATAGTATTATAGATTGCTAGCATTAAGAAAATGCTGAGAAGTATGAACAGCTAGCAACAGTTACATATTTTGTAATCCGCTAAAGAAATCAAACATAGCTTCTACAGAAGTAATTGAAGCCATGCTGCACCAAAAAGAAAGTAAGGAGATACATCCGTATTTAACTACAAATACAGATTTCATTAATTGTTGAATATTGTCCAGCAAGAAACAGGTAGGATGAATGAGAGGGGGAGAGAGGGGGGGTGGGGGGGAGGGGATATCAAACAAACAGACATGTGAAAACATACCCCAAATACCACCCTTCTCATGGGTCCATTGTATTTCACTTGAACATTGACAGTTGATGATAATGCAACGATACTTGGCACATCAACAGCAAGTACCTCACCCACCTCAAGATTTTTCTGCACAACTGAGGAAGAAAAACACATTTTGTCAAAGAAAGGAATCAGAAAATAGAACTTATGATATTTTAAGACCTCTTAATCTTATATTCTTATATAACTCGAATAAGAAAGTAGTCCAAGCATTCTTCTTATTTAACCATCTGATTCCCCCCAAGAATCCAGTACTAGCTCAGTGAAGACATGTCACGTTTCTGAATCACATGAAGGCAAGAAAGAATTTCCCAAAATAGAATCACATTTGTGTGGGATGACCAATAGCAACTACGCCTCAATTACAAACAAGTCGGGTAGGTGAATCCACACTTACCATGTCTCTCCATTTAAATTTATCTCGGGCAAACATTTTACAAATAAAATAATAACTACTAGAAGTTTCATATATTTTTTGTGGGCGTTAAAATCTTTGATAGGGTTAAAAGTGTGAATCCCCGTGAATTTCTATAATTAATTTGGGTTAATTTCAAGCTGAAGGATGCAATTTAATCGAACTTGGGTCATGCAGGACCCGCACAAGTATAACAAAGTCATGAGAACGCTTGAATATAACATTGATATAGCTTGGAATTGATATAAGTATTGGGATTAAATGAAGGAATCCATGTTATTAAGTTGTTGGGATCATTAATTAGTAATGATTGAAGTCACAATGAGGGAATGTATTAGTTAACAAAATGAAATGCAAAGTGAAACAAATTTGAAATCAATGTTTCTCTAAAGACAGACAATTAGTAAACTATGGAATATAGAGAAATGGAAACACCGCCTGCACGTTGACAACCAAAGTTGGCGTTGAGCAGATATCCCGCAGAGGCAAAGATTATTTCTGGATATGTCTGTGTTTGTTGTGTGACGCACAAGGACTAATTTTTGCTGCAGAGTAAATCTATAATGGTAATCAGGGAGAGAGAAAAATGGACCAAAAATTGTTTAAGCTTTGGGAGTTTTAGGAGCGTCAATGGTATTACATCCCCATTAAATGAGTTTCTTTGTGCATTTATGGATGGCATTCAAGTATTAAATACTAGCCATAACACCAAGTCATCATTGAATTTTAGATTCAACCTGGTAAATTCTTGACCTCTTTCTCCATTTTATTGATGATAGGGGTATTATTGATGTGTTCTTTAGTTAGAAACACCAAGTATTTCATGGATTAAGCAAGACATAGAATGTATGATTTTTCGCCATTATTGGGTTAAGCAAAAAAGACAATAGATAGTGTCAACTTGGTGAAAATTAGTTAAATGCTATTCCTTCTAAAGCTGAAAGCATTCCAATTATTGAGTATGACATGAGAGATTTAGAGTTAAAACTCAAGAATCAACTTCTATGGTGAGCTTATGGATTTTTACTAGACTTGAGAAGTCGGGCCTAAGCATTGGACACTTAGTTGGCTTAGTTGGTGTTGTCATGACGCGCCATTGATATATGTGTGCTTGTATATGTAGACTGGGAATCATTGACATCATTGGATCTTTTGGGGTAAGATTTAGAAAGAGATTCGAGGAATGTTGAAACTTACTACCTCTTGAAGCTAATCCCAATTTTCATATTGTTGAATTGATTTTCGGAAGCGGTATAATGTGAATCCTAGCTTGTGGGGGAGTAGGTTGAGATTGCACATCAAACTACATGTGCCGGTGTAGGTATACATTCCAAGGTTTGTGGGACAAAGTCCCCTATTGAGAGGGCAAATGATCATTGCTTGATGTACTGAGGTTAAGTTGACTTGTACAACAATACAGGAAGCCGCCCAGACAAGTAGGTCAAATATTTATGACTAGGTTGATCACCTCGAGTTGTTGTTTCTATTTATGCAAGTGTCGGTATGGCGCTCCAGGTAAATGATAAAATCTCACGTGATTATGATTAGGCTTTTTTTTTTTTGATGACAAGGGAAACCCGCAGCCGCTACCCTTTGGGTGCGCACATGGTAAAATCCTTGCTCCTATGCAGTAGCGCGCAAACCATACATGAAAGGTAGCCCGCACTGGGCGAGCTTGACCCAGAAGGCAAACCCCTTGCTTTCGCTGGCAAGGGGTTTCGAACTTGAGACCTCCAACATGGAAGTCCCAAGCCTAAACCATTGGGCGTCCATGAAAGGTTGTTATGATTAAGCTTTAATGCTAAGAAATGAGGATTTTGAGATATATTTTACTTTGATATTTATTTCATTGTTTAAACTAAGAATTGATATAAATGCTTCTTTCTTATATCAATCAATATACATATCACTCGATTTCTTTAAATCTTGTCTCACTTCTTGGGGAAACAGTTGTATGAGACATACTAGGCATGCGGAGCTTAGGCCTTTTGGCCATTCAGCTTTTGATTTCAGGATTACGTGTTCACCATCCTGAGCCATGTGGTTAGGAAAACTCCACCTCTTCCAATAGGATAGTTTTGGTGAGACTCCATTTACTTCTCGTGGATCTTAGATTGTGATATTCTTTGAGTCGTCGGGGTCTATCTTGGTTGACTAGCTTAATCATTGTCATAGAAGTTCCATAGACGGTGGTAGTTCTTTTGGATCGTAATTATGATTGTTCATATGGAATGCATGCATGATAATTTATTACTTTTATGAATATTTCATTTCAAATGAAATGTGGTTGATTTAATGGTTGTATTCATGCATGGTTTTCAATAATTAAAGGATTTGGGATTTCCAAAACGCTTCCGCATTCATGAATCTAGGTGCATAAGTAGGGATTATTAGATGGGTTGGTTTGCTTGGGCCGAGTAAAGTCCGGGGTGCCTGTCACGTGGATTTGAGGTGTGACAAAAAGACTTCTAAAAGCATAGGACCTAAAGTAAACATACAAAATATGACTAAAACATATTCCTAGCTTATTGGTATCGCCGATATAGATCAAAATAAAATCTCATTGAATGGTGTCAGACAACTCTACAGGTTATTGGACCCTCCACATTTTCTCCCTTTTCTCTCTCAAGTGGCAGGGTGCTGACTTGGCTCAAACAAGCACATATAAGACAAAATGAAAGTGAATACCCATCATCTGTTCTTGGCATGTCATCTTTAATATATTTCCATAAAACTCTAAGTTTATTGGTGAAGTGAGCTTCAAAATCATACCAGAACCACCCCCAACTACGAAAGCAAGCCCTTGGCCCGATAACTTCTGCCTTAAGAATCCCTGGAAATGTTACAAGCATATCAGTCAAAGGCTCAACCTGTTTGTAGCAATTAACATCAGTAAGGCTGAAACTCATGCCCAGATATTTAAGCCAAGATAATTCAGTCATCTCACCTCTGCACTTGCCACGAGGTTACGTGGCCTTTGGTCAATGGTATTGCTGACTTTGACATCATTAATGGAGCAGAGGAATGCATCTGGCTACAAAATAATATCTTACAGTCATGTCAAGATAGAAAGCATACTTAACCGGTAGGCGCGTAAACAAACAGGAGTGCTGCTTTAAAGGAAGAGAACCAATTCGCAAAAGGGAAGTAAAGAAAGATAAAGAATTATCTTTACCTGGCATAAGATTTCACCTCCGAACTTTGCTAAATCAATCTGTAGGGAAACAATGAATTAGAATAAAACAAACCACAAATAGTATGTGTAAACAGAATCATATATGCTAACAATTGTGTACTATGCCCCACAGCAAGAACAAAGAATATCTTATCCCCAATTTCTGGATTGATACACACAAGCATGCACATAATAGAAGATTGAATAACCAAACAAGATAAAGATATAGTTTGGATATGAACGAACCGGGAGGATTCTTGCCAGAGAAGGAGCAGCAATTCCAACAAACCCATCAGTTGTACCTGTATTGTGAAGAACTATGCTTGTAGTATTCTTTCCAAAAAGCCATTGCCAGACACCTGCTTCGTTTTCAGTGGCATAGACATTTTCCATCTGGATGGAACCAGACATATAGCACATGGACCCTGCAAAGCATTCGAAGATTCCCGTAAGTCAGTTAAGAATGAGTAGTAAATATCAAATTTTAAAATGATTTATGGATATTTTGATTAAGTTATACTAAATATCCTTGAGCGAAAGTATATGACCTGATAAGATACAGTGCTCTATGTATAAAATGGCAACTTAACATTTTTCTGAGGCAATATATCTCCCCTCCTCCCCCACCCCCACCCCCAAAAGGGCAGAGGAAAGAAAATGGAAGACTAAAAACAAAAAAAAACCAGTTGTATACACCTGGCCAATTGTTAAGCATTCAAGACAAATCAGTAAATACAGCAAGCATTAGTGGGGCATGACCCAATTACTATGATGTGTAGATACAAGCACATTGACACAATTAACAGACAGTTTACCATTCGTTAGGGGTGAGTGGTTCAATACGACAACCTTCTAGAAGCAAGCCTATTCCTTAAGTGACACATATTAGACCAAATTTTTTCGTGTCATGCAATGCTCGTCTTCTGTTGCATAAAGTGTGGAAACTGTGTAATGTAACCTTCCAAATTCAGACTTAGTAAATGTTTCTATCCCAAAAAAGTAGTTAGCAACTATGAGTCAACAACTTCTACGTACTCCACACATACTTGTACACCCTTGAGAGTTGAGGCAATATCAGCTCACTAGTTGGTTAAGTTGTAGACTTTACAACCAAACCAACATGCATTCTTTAATATCAGTATATCGAGCAAAATGAGGAGATTTGACATCATGTTCATTGTAAGACTAACTCAAGCAGTCAAGGTGTGCGTGCGCAAGCTGGCCCAAACACCTTGGTTATTCTTTTTTTTAAAAAGGACTAAAGTTTGATAAGCAACAGGCTCCTTATAAAGAATATTTTGTTTTGATCAGGTAAAGCAATTTCATTAATAAAGGCATCCAGAGGATGCAAAAGCAGAATACATAAGAATATGATTAGCAACATACCAGGTTTTGCAATAATTCTTTCTTGTGGCTTCAACATAATCTGAAACATATATACAGAAAAGAGACAGAAATATAATCAGAACTTAATAAGTTTCCCTCTTACCGAGAAGACAAACTGCATGTGAGGTTACCTGAACAATCTGAGCTTCACCGCCCAGAATTTGAAAAGGTGTTACAGCATCTTGCGGACTCTACAGCACAAACATAATGCAATGGTCAGGATATAGCTTTGTGTAGACAGAGGAAGGGCGAATTGGTTCATTATTTATGTTATGATTCTTCAGCCTAACTCAAGAGGTGAGGATTGCTCAAACCGGACTCTTCCCCCACCCTCACACCCAGCGTTGGACATCAGATGCATGTGCAATTTAATATGCGTGTCCAACATCGGAAAGGAGAATTTGGATGGGTTTTGCACTATTACCATGATAAGAAATGGACATTGGAGCTGACTCATCCCCTAACGCTAGCTCATGGGGGAGGAGTTCCCAAGACCATATAAGATGACCAATTACCCATTCCACTATCGATGTGAGACTTCTAACACTCTCCCTCACATCCAGACCTAGTAAACTGGAGTGTGGACAATATAATATGGGGGCCCAAAATCAATGAAAAAATAATTGAGATGGGCCTTACTCTGATACCATGATATAAAATGGACAATGACCGGACTCATCCCAAAATGCTAGCTCACGCAGGAGGATTTCCCAAAATCATATTAAGGTGATCAATTACTCATCCCACTACCGATCTGGGACTGCTAATAACTTATTTAGTTCAGACCAAGTTACAACTTTGCCTTCTACAGTATTTATATCTCCTTTTTTTTACTGTCAGCGACAAAACCAAGCACGCATATCATATTACACATAGTTTCCAAATTTTCTATGATGGACACTCAATAATTATAAGTAACTGGACAGCGGCAGAATAGCATATCCTTTAGCTCGCGAGTTAATAATTTCACTTTCCAATGATGATCCAGAACCTTAACTAGGGACAGTTCGTGAGTTGAGACAACTACCGTTGCAAATAAAATGAGATTCTATCAGGACACCCTTTAACATATCAATCATCACTTAAGCATCACAAATCCTCTATATCCATTCTAATTCATCCAACAAATATTAGCATTTCCCAAAAACTCTTCAAAACACCAAACTCATAACTTCTCCCCACAATGTGATTTCTCAAGCTGTAAAGTTCCATTCTTTTAACCCTTCTCCCAACTAAAAAGCAAATTCTAACATTTTTATACACATTGTCAATTCCTGATTCTCACATAAACTCCCCCCACCCCACCCAACAGATTTTACACACTCGAGCCGAAACAATTTCAATCAGTAAGAACAAAAGAAAAGAAAAAAACCTCAACCACCGACTCCAACTATATACAAATTAATTTTGCTCTCACCTCGACTAATTCCGCAGGACACACACGCACCTCATACTAATTCCATATGATACAAATGAGAAAAAAATCACCTAGTATTTTCCTTTTATCTATGCTGGAATTTGAACCTACCTCCTGCTACTCAACTCACTTCATTGAACATTGAACACTAAACCACGCCATTGGGTTATAAAAATTGATTTTAAAAAATTTAAATTTATGAATTTCATACTGTCATCACCAAAGAGATTAATCGGTGCAATGACACCAACACTCTATAACATCAAATCCTGGATCCATCTTCGAAAAAAAAATACAATAAAATTGAGAAAAAATTCCAAAAATAACACAAAAACTTGCGAATACCTGATAAACAAAAGGTTGAAACGGCGTCGAGAAAAATGGGGCAGCCATAGATCGAATAAATTTCAGAATTTTCAGATCGCCGGAAGATCAATTTTCCGATTAGGATTTTCTTTTTTTGGTTTTCTCTTTTTTTGCTGTTAATTTTTTTTTTTTGTATAAATATTTTTGGTTCGTTTTGGATTATACTGTATTAAATATGATATTAATTAGTAATGAGGTTATGCTAAAGTATAAAATTTTATTGTTCCATAAATACCCTTTGGTTTTCATTTGGTTTTGTAATTAAAGTCAATGGCTCGTTCAATAAGCAGTAGCGGCATTTTGGTCATTTGAATAGATAATTATTTATATTTTTAATATTTATTTGTAGTTTTAATAATTAATAGTACTATGTTATTTTCCTAATGACGTGGCGATTCCTTATTGGTTAATATATCCCCATCGACGTGGTCTTACTTGTCCAACCTGTCGATCCTTGACTGTTGCTGACTGGTTATTGGAGTTTTTATAAAAATTAAAAATTGAACAACAATTAAATTTAGGGAAAATTGTATGAAATAGTAAATTATTAATTCAAATTAAATATTATAGTCATAATTTCTTTTATTTGTAATTTGCAGTAAACATTCCATGTTTTTTGTTATCTCATTTGTAGATCGAAATATACAAATGCAAGACCCATTTGTATACCAAAATATACAAATGCAGGACCCATTTGTACATCGAAATGTACAAATAGATCGAAATATACAAATGTAGAACCCATTTGTATATCGAAATATACAAATGCAGGACCCATTTATATTTCGAAATATACAAATGCAGGACTCATTTGTATTCCGAATTATAAAAATGCAGGACCCATTTGTATCCCGAAATATACAAAGAGACCAAAATATACATATGCAGGACCCATTTGTATACCGAAATATACAAATAGACCCAAATACATATAGGGGAAAATTATATGAAATAGCAAACTATTAATTCAAATTAAATGCTATAGCCATAGTTTGTTTTATTTGTAATTCGCAGCAAACATCCCATTTTTTGCCATCTGATTTGGTATACAATTAGTCATTTTCGGTATACAATTACCCATTTTGTATACAAATATATAAAAAGTGTTTGTGTTTGTATGAAACGAGAGAAAAGTGTATATACAAATACAAATACATATATTTTTGTCATATACACTTATAATTATACAAATGCAGATCTTATTATACAAATTACAATGTATAAATAAATTTATACAAAACTGAATAATTTGTATAAAATTGGATGTATCTAGCAAATTATATAAATCAAAAGCTCCATAGCAAACATAAAATTTGCTATGGAGTGCAATTATGTAAACCATAGCTATAATATACAAATCTGATTTTTAAATTTGTTATATGTGAAAGATACTCTTTAAAAATCATATTCAACCAATTGGAAATATTCACTACCTCATGCTTATTGGACTCTTGAGACAATACATCACAAAAATAAACTCATATTGATTGTAAACAAGTTTTACAAATAATATTTTATATTAATTGTATTTTTTGCGCTTTTTAATATATCTTATCTTCATTCCATGTCATAGGCTCCAACTCTACCCCACTCTTAATCACCTCTCATAAGATTTACTTAATTTATATATAAATACTTTTAAAATAACATTATTTGCTCAAGTATAAGATGCTCCTAATAAATAAGTAATACTCTTATTTATTTTTTTAGAAAATCTATTCCATTAATGGTCTATATTTTTAAGATTTAACAGAGTTGAGAAAAGTGTATATAACAAGGTTACATGTTTAAAACATGAAATGATTATAATATAAGTATTATTTAATTTTTGCAAAGATTAAGGTATAATATCTTGTCCTTTTGAGTGATGGGTCCCTTTTTTTTTATTCTCCAATTATTTCGTAATAATGAAAGTCAAATTACGGCTAATTCTAGCAAAAATATAAAAATAATCAAATATTCTGAGGCAGTGACGGATTCATAATTTTTGCTCAAGGAATTCAAAGTGTAAAGAAGAAGTTCAGGTGGTAATGCAAGTGTGCGGTGAGCGTAGTATCCCCTCGGCATGCTCTTTGTACAAGAAATATAGATATTTCATTGGTTCATAAAAGTAAAGACTAAACTAATCAATTATATCGAGGACAAAGATACATTGATAAGAATTTTAGTGGTTCGACAATATTACATAAGTTAATTCCTAAAACACGTGAAAATTAAATGATGAAAAAGGCAGCGAGGCGGGAAAGAAAGATATTTACCTTATCATGCTAAATTTAACTTACTTTATCATACCGTATTAAACATTTCTTTCTACTTTTATCATGCTCCATCGAGCATTCTTAAAATTTCTTGTGTTTTTTATACTTTTATTTGTAATGTTTTACTTTATTTTTCAGTTAAAAAAATAAATAAATTAGTATCCATTCAATCACATATTATTATGAAAATCATCATAATTCTCTAAAAGTGTGTAAGAATAGATTTACCTAATATTATAATGAATATTAAGAAATAAATAAATAGCATCGTCAATTATTTTAGTTCATAAAGTTCAATTTACTAGGTTAGTCATAATGTGTAAAAAAAGACAAATAACGAATAAATCAAATAAGTTTAGTTTCCATCTCTCTAAAATAGAATTAAAAATATAAAAAAAATCATGGTTTCTATTAAATTAGTATTTTAAAAGGATATTGACGATACTTAAGTTTCTTCATTCAATTACATCTAATTACCTTTTTTTAAAAAATAATAATATTTCTATCTCAATTTCAAGTTAAATATAATTCATCATTTTTTAAGAGAGTTATTCGAGTTAGTATATGAAAAAAGTGTTACATTGAAACAAAATGAATAATAGATATAAAAAGAATAAAAAATAAAACTAAAAAGAATGTGTCTAATAAATTTAAACAAAAACAAATTAAAAAGAAAAAATGGGATAAAAGGAAAAAATAATGAAAAAGAAGAAAGAAGGTCCAAGTCCAAAAGTTGCATTTTCCAAAGCATTAAAAGAGGAAAAAAAAAATGTTGCCCATGGAAATTAAATCCACGACATAGGGGCATTTCTTGAACAACTTATCCACTAAGCCAAGTCTATCCTCTGTTTTCAGGGGGTTCATTTTAATATATATACGCATAAAATCAGAATTTAACGTTATATATACAATGTAATTTTTTGACGAGGGGGTTTGGGTGAATCCCCTAGACTCCACCTAGGTCCGCCCCTGCTCTAAGGGGTTGTTTGGTATAAATAATAATAAAGCAGGGATTAGTAAAGTATGGATTAGTAATGCATGGGTTAGTAGTGCAGAGATTAGTAATGCAAAGCTTATTTTTATGAAGTGTTTGGTTCATTATTTCCCACCCCATCTTGTGTTTGGATTAAAATTCTATAAAAAGTTTCTTTCCAATTATACCCTTGAATTTATTATGTAATTGGGTCAAGTAGATAATTGGCGGACAATATATTTTTATATGGCCTTCTAACTAGCTAGGAGAAGAACAATTTTATTGTCATGTTTTCAATTTTTCTCACTTGAATTATTTGAAGGTAAATAGTTGTCATCTTAGTAAATTGATTACTCACAAAATGTCAATTTTTAATTTACAAAAGATAGACCATCTAATTTTAAAATCGAAAAAAGGGTAAATAATAATAAAATCGAATAAACCATCTACAATTGTACATAACTTTGCAAGTTGTAATTTTAATATGTATGCAATTTTATAAATTGTTCAAAATACAAATAATTATATATATATATATATATCAACAAATAATACAATTGATTAAGATCACAAACGTCATGTGGTGATAGATTTACCTCTTTGATTAGTAAATGTTAAACAATTCACATTTCAAATATTGTATTGATTTGTATTGAATTTATTTAGCAACAAACAACTCTCTCTAAATAATTTCTAAGCTAATTTATTTAAATGAGTTTACTAGTATAAATATAAAACATAAAATCAAGAAAATAAACAAAACAATTATAATGATTTGAGGGATATTTTTATCTTTACATAGACATATCTCATGGTATTATATCATATGTATTACTAATACCTCCAAATGAAAGGTACTAGTAGTACACCCTATAATGTCATGTAGGATGTATAACTAATCCATGAATTAGTTATACATAGGCTCAAATTCATGTCAAACATAGTACTAAATAATATCGCATATATTACATGGACTATTTCTTTTAATGCGGCCTACCAAACGATCCTAAGTATTACCATAGACAAAAAATTAATTTGTCTCTTTAATTATATCATTGTATTAAATTACTATTTCTTTTTAATAGTGTTCCATTCTTGAGAAATGTTTGTTCCCTTTGTTTCCATTTGTTTGTCATATTTTCTTTTAGTCCGTTTTTTTTTAAAAAAAATACCTCTTTCTCTTTTTAGTGACTCTTTTTTTTATATGACATATTTAAGATCACAAGATTAAATGATTTTTAGTAAAAAAAAAATTATATTTCTTTGAGTCAAGACTATAAATTCAAAAGTCTTTTTAAAAAAACTTCATATCAAGTCAGAATATGACAATGGGAGGGAGGGAGAGTAATACATATGGAGGAATCCTTAGATTTTTGGGGCGTAAAATTCTCACCAATATTTGCGCGATGGCAAGGAATAACATTCGAAAGTATTGCTGACTTAATATTTAGTTTTGACATAACAAATCTTGCACCGTCTTTTCTCACTTAGGCGCACAACATGCTATTAATAGTGAAACGACAGCAGATATGTGAGGATTCAAAAAGATAGGCTTGTTCGTGCTTTTCGAGATGCTACCTATAATTCAACATGAAAGAGGAAACTACAGAATCCAATAATTAAAGCAAAAAACATAAGTTCATCATGAATTAAGGAGACATAAAGTAAGCAGTGTCACTTACAATCAATTAGGTGACATGTTCCACAAAGAATATATGCTTAGAGAGCTGCTAAATGACGAACGAAAATTGATTGATGCTACAACAATTATTGTATAGAAAGATTTACCTTCCTTGTATACTATTGTCATTCAAGTAATGAATAGATTGTTAATATAATTATTTTTTTCACCTGATTAGATTGTTAATATGTGTAACTGAGTTATTACACATTATAAGCTAATTTGCAAATGTTATTTATATTAAAAATTATTCATTTCATAAAGTGGATAAGTATTGTTAGACATTTCAAAATAATATAGTGGACAACAATTGTTGGATGGAGGGAGTATTAAGATTATCTATTTTTTATTAATGACGACATATAAATAGGAACAAAAGGAGTATTTAATAACAATGATTTGGTAAAAATTATCCCTATCATTTAGGACTTTTTAATTCCTAAGTCAAATCACTATTGGACAACTATTTTTTTAGATTTTTCAATGTTTTCAAATAAGTTTCCCTCCAAGTTATATACTCCTAATGACACGACCCAAAAGTGGATGTGATGACACTCGTCTTATCCAATCAAGACAAGTCCACCTAAAAGCCAAATATCACAAACTATGCGGAAGTAAGACATATTGAAATCTCCCAATATCATAAGTGCGGATAACTAAGTCAACTAATAAAACCCCCGAAACATGGTTGTCACGTGTACAAGTCTTTAATGTGTTATATCAAAGTTGAAAGAAAATACAAGTCTCAAATGACAATGTTTCTAGAATAGAACAAGATCATAATTAAAATACACGACACGTCCCTCGAAATATAGTATCCATTGCGGCGCCCGATACGTCCTTCGAAATGGTACATCCTCTTTAATTTCTTATTCTTTCTCAATTCACATAACACTTGTCACAACCATGTCTCAAAACAATGCAAATGACATGTTCACACAAATAATGAGGAGATGGCCATTTTCATAACAATGCACAATTCACAATAACACAATCATGATACAACATCAACAATGAATAGGTAGGTCTTTCAAAACCATTCTCAACACATCACACACCAATAACTAATCACATAGCCTTTTATTATCCCTTTTTCATCATTAAAATTATTCAATATGGACAAGTCAACCCATCACCAAGTCCCATTACTTCCCAACACATACCATGAGAAAATAGAAGCCCATATTTACATCCAATCACCCCCTTATCACGGTAAAATTAGAAGCCCTCATTGGCCAACAAAATAAAAAAATATAATAATTAAAACCTAACCATTGATATAAGTAACGCTGCATAGCAGCAAATAAATTTGCCAAATTGTTAATATTCCCATTAACCTTTATACCCACAAAATATGAAATTATAATGATATGCCACTATTTTCATGTAACATTCTTACCCACTTAATGATGGTTGTCAGAACTGTCTCCTCAAATTGTCAAAAGAACGTATAACCAAATTCCAAATTCCAATTTCAACTTTGCCTAATTCAATTTAATTACATTTTAATAACTTGCTCTCTGTACCCTAACACTGTATGGTTACAATTATTAATATAAAAGTTTGAGATTTCCTTTATAACAAGAGAAAATTAAAACTCAAATATGATAAGTATTGGAATTGATTAGATAATTGAATCAATTCTATTAGATAGCAGTTAGTTGATCTATTCTGTTAGTTAATGGATTAGGAGGTTAATGAATTAGTCTGTTAAAGGATTAGTTAGAAGAGTTAGTTAGATGGCAGTGAGGCACATGTATAGAATGCCTTATATAAATATTTGCATTATAATTGATACAGTTCAGTCTTTAGTAATAGAACCTTCTTCTTCTTTCTCACAATTCTCTCTGTAAGATTCAATATGGTATCAGAGCTCTGAATCGAGACTCGATTCAATTATCGATTCATTGTTCAATTGTTGATCACTGAAGCAACATCGAGATGGAGGATACTACAAGTATCTCCAATGGTGTTGAAGCGATTGTGTGAACAGGGACGATTGAAACTTTTGAAGAGATCGATCGAAAGTGAAACCATCCACTCTACATTCATAATTCAGACACTCCTAGTAGTGTTCTTACCACCGTGCAGCTCACAGGGACGGAGAATTACTCTCTATGGAGCAGATCCATATTGATTAACCTTCGAGCCAAGAGTAAGCTGGGGTTTGTGTTAGGAACATGCAAGAGGAGTGATTATCAAGGAGAATTGGAAGAACAGTGGGAAAAATGTAACGCTTTTGTGTTGGCATGGATCATGAACACCGTATCGAAAGAATTACTCAGTGGTATAGTTTACGCTACTAACGCTGCTATGGTGTGGGCAAACCTTAAGGAAATATTTGATAAGGTTGATGGATCAATAGGCTATCAATTGCATAGGGAGATATGCACAATTCAAGGTAATTCGACTGTCTCTACTTATTTCTCAAAATTAAAACTGCTATGGGACGAGTTTGATGCTCTAGTTCCCCCACCTTCATGTAAGTGTGATAAGTCTAGAACCTATATGGATCATCTAGTATGTTTGATGTTATCTGCTTTTCTGATGGGGTTGAATGAGGTCTTTGGTCATGCTCGTAGTCAGATCTTAATGATGAACTCACTGCTTAGTGTGGAAAGGCATATGCCATGATCATGGCTGATGAAGGGCAAAGGATGACAGCAAGCACACACAGTGTAGGGGGCATTCTAGAGTCAACTGCTTTGTATGCTGGAAGAAGCAATTACTAAAGGAAATCGCAGGTGAAAAAGAAAAATTGGGATCAAATATGTGACTATTGTAAGATTCAAGGTCACATTAAGGAGAACTGTTTAAGATTAATTGGATACTCTCATGATTGGAAATTCAAAAAGAAATCAGGACCAATAGCTAGTCAAGGCAATCAACCAGAAATGGCAAACAATGTGACTGATAAAGGACATGAGGCAAGTTATGAGGCAGATCCAGCTTATGCTTTTGCACCTAGGCTCCAGGAGCAAAATATGTATCATCAGTTTAGGCACATGATGGATAAGGAGGAACCAACTTCAAGCTCAGGAGGTTCAATTGGCATGGTTAATATGGCAGGTAGATCATCTACACCTATTGCTTTATCTGTAACAATTGATGAAGCAAAAGAGGAACAAAGGTGGATAGTAGATTCGGGAGCCACATGTCATATCACATCTAAACTCTCTAGGTTGAGTTCTGCATACAGTTGTGTAGGAAAAAATGTGCAGTTACCTAATGGTGAATATACTTCAGTAACATATATTGGTCAATGCAAAGCTGTTAATGATGGTGTGCTAAAGAATGTATTAGTTGTGACTACATTCAAGTATGATTTACTTTCAATCTCACAATTAACAAGACAATTGAGATGCTCAGTTAATTTTTTCCCTGAGTTTTTTGTCATTCAGGACCTCTCTAATGGGAAGGTGAATGGGATTGGTAAGGAGATTGATGGACTGTACTACCTTTCTGCTAAGAGAAAATGTGAAAAAGGCAGGAGTAATGGGATGGTATCCATGATACAACGTTCAACTTCACACAACCTGACTTGGCATAACAGACTAGGACATCCTTCTCCAAAGGTGTTAAAATATATATGTGGAGATACTGCTGATTTTAGTGCATGTAATAAGTGTACAATTTGTCCTCTTGCAAAGCAAACTAGATTACCATTTAAGACAAGCATGACTAGAGCTGCTACAATTTTTGATTTACTTTATCTAGATATTTGGGGTCCATATATGACTGCTACTCATAATGGCTGTAGATTGTTTTTGACTATAGTTGATGATAATTCCAGAATGACCTGGTTGTATTTGCAAAAAATGAAAAGTGATGTGTTCCTAATGTTGAAATCTTTTCTTACTTTAGTTCAGAATCAGTTCAATAGAAGTGTCAAGAAAATAAGATCAGACAATGGTACAAAGTTTTTTAATAGTGAAGTTAATGTTTTTCTTACATCTCTTGGTATTATTTATGAAAGTAGTTGTCCACATACTCCACGACAAAATGGAGTTGTGGAGAGGAAACACAGGCACATACTTGAGGTGGTAAGGGCACTCAGGTTTCAAGGTGGTATTCTTATCAAGTTTTGGAGAGAATGTGTATTAGCTATTGTTTATCTTATAAATAAACTTCTAACTGAAGTATTAAAAGGACAAGCTCCTTATGAGAAGTTTCATGATCACAAGGCAAAGATTGATCATCTTAGAACCATATGGTGTTTGTGTTATGCTACGAGAGTGGTAAAGCTTGATAAGTTTTCACCAAAAGCTGAAGCATGTGTTCTAATGAGATACTTAACAACTCAAAAAGGCTACTTTATGTACAGTACTTCTCAACACAAGTTTATGGTGAGCAGAGATGTTATATTCAGGAAAGATGTGTTCCCTTTTCTCCAGAAGATCAACACACAACATCCATTATTCCCAGGAGATGCTTCTATGAGTAATAACCCTGCTGAGGATATAGAGATGCTAATGCATAATGTTGATGATAGTATTGAACTGCATGAAAATGATGATGATGACAATAGATTACCTGAAACAGGAGGAACCAATAAGATCACTGTTAGTGAAGAACATGAAGATAATGACGTAACAGTCCAGGCATAAGTAACAAGACAACCTTCCAGGCAATCATCTAGAATTTCTCATTCTCTAATTTAGATGAAAGACTATGTTGTCCCAGGATCTCATCATCATCCTTACTCTCAAAGCAACTATGTGTCTTATGATAATGTATCTTCTAAATACAGTGTGTATTTGTCAAAGTTTTCTATTGATTGTGAGCCTAGAAACTATGAAGAGGCAATAAAGGATCCAAGATGGATACATGCTATGCAACAGTAGATTCAAGCATTAGAGGAAAATGAAACCTGGAAAATAGTTCCTTTACCAGCAAGAAAGGCTGCTATAGGTTGTAAATGGGTGTTCAAAATCAAGTATAAAGCTGATGGTGAGATTGACAGGTTTAAAGCTAGATTAGTGGCAAAAGGGTACAACCAAACTGAGGGGATTGACTACCAAGAGACATTTTCTCCTATGGTGAAAATGATAACTATGAGGTCAATTATAGCCTTAGCTGCTACTGAAAACTGGAAAATCTATCAGATGGATGTGTTCAATGCATTCCTCCAAGGTGATCTGTTTGAGGAAGTTTACATGGAACTGCCCAAGGGATTTTGTAGCCAGGAAAAGGATAAGAGTCTTGTTTGTAAGCTTGTGAAGTCACTATATGGACTTAAACAAGCATCAAGGCAATGGAATGCTAAGTTGACTGAGGCATTTTTGATTTCAGGTTATACACAAAGTCATCTAGATTATTCTTTATTCACTAAAAGAAGAGGATCATGCATGGTGATGATCCTAGTGTATGTTGATGACCTGTTAATTCGAGGTAATGATGTTGGGTTAATAGAGGAAACTAAGCATGTGCTACATAGCCATTTCAAGATCAAGGACCTAGGGGAACTCAAGTATTTCTTAGGAATTGAGTTTCTAAGGTCTGAAAAGGGAATAGTGATGAGCCAAAGAAAGTATGCTCTTGAATTGATAGCTGAGACAGGACTAGGGAATGCTAAACCAAGTGTAACACCATTGGAGTGTAATATGAAGTTGACTAGTGCAAGATATAATCAAGATGCTCAAACTAATGATGGTTTGTATGAGGATGTTATCAGAGACTCATTGGCAAATTATTGTACCTTACCAACACAAGGCCAAATATAGCCTTTGCAGTTCAATCACTAAGCTAATTCATGCAGAAGCCAAATATGTCACACTGGATTGCTGCTTTGAGAGTTATTAGATACATCAAATTAGAACCAGGAAAGGGTCTGCTGATGAGTTCTGATTGCAAGCCTCATTTAACAGGATATTGTGATGCTGATTGGGCTGCTTGTCCTACTACCAGAAGGTCTGTCACAGGGTTTGTCTTAAAATTTGGTGATTCACTCATTTCTTGGAAATCCAAGAAACGAAATACAGTCTCCAGAAGCTCTGCAGAGGCTGAGTATAGAAGCTTAGCAAGCTTAACAGCAGAAGTAGTATGGACTACCAGTTTATTTCAAGAACTTGGAGTAAAGTTGATTGAACCAACTTCTATTTTTTGTGATAGCAAGGCTGCTATACAGATTGCCGCAAATCCTGTGTTCCATAAGTGTACTAAACGCATCGAGATTGATTGTCACTTCATTCGAGAGAAAATACAGAAGGGCCTCATTCAAACCATTTATGTCAACACAAAGGATCAACAAGCTGATCTATTGACTAAGGCACTAGGAAGAACACAACACGAATTTCTATTAGCCAAGCTTGGAGTATTGAATATCTTCAGTACATCCAGCTTGAGAGGGGGATATTGGAATTGGTTAGATAATTGAATCAATTCTGCTAGATAGCAGTTAGTTGATCCATTGTGTTAGTTAACGGATTAGGAGGTTAATTAATTAGTCTGTTAAAGGATTAGTTAGAAGAGTTAGTTAGATGACAGTGAGGCACATGTATAGAATGCTTTATATAAATACTTGCATTGTAATTGATACAGTTCAGTTTTTAGTAATGGAACCTTCTTCTTCTTTCTCACAATTCTCTCTATAAGATTCAATAATAAGATTAGGTAAAATTCTAACAAGTTTAACTTTTATAACGATATTTCGATTCGTCGTTTCTCTCGTGCGAAGTCCCAACATTCTGGGAATGCGGTGTAAGAATTTCAAAATTTGAGCATACAATGATATTAACCATTTTAACCTTTTTTGAATAGATTTATAATATGTGTAACTAAGTTACTACACATTATAAGCTAATTTGTATATTTTATTCATATGATTTATTTAATTTGGACATTGCTTTATTTCCAACCTAAAAGTACTATGCCTTTAAGCGACGTAACGTGTGCTGAATCGAATTCAAAATTAATCAAATTATTCTACATAATCATCAATTGATGCAATAATTGAGTTAACACATGAAAAAGTTGAAGGAGATTTAATATCTACTATAAAAATAGCTTTAATTATATATAAACAATATAATTTTTCGTCAAAAGAAATCCTTCGATCTTATTTGGCTCAAATTTGCGGAGTAGTTATGGATTTGGTCTTCGAGATATTATTCTCCTTCTAAGAATTTTGTTCATAGAATATTTATATTGTACAATCGACCATGTGCGATTGGAGTCAAGTTAAGGCTCTTTAATATATATTTTTTCACACTGAATCCAGTTTTATTAACGCGTTTTTACTCGTTTTAGTCCACAAGAAAATTTTTATTTTTATTTTTATTCAAAGCTATCTTAACCAGAAGTTATTTTTCAAGAATAGAAAATAAAGAATTAGCAATGGAAATTTTTTTGCTGCTACTAATGAAAGTTTTATGTTAATTTCATTTAGCTATGGACAAATGACATATTATAAGACAATCTAATTAGCGTGATGTTTTTATTTCAAATGCTCATTATGTTGAGTTCGAAATAATCACCGCATTATACAGAAGTTTATAATTACAAAATCAAGATAGCGGCAGTAAATTAGATGAAAAAGAAAACTATACTAAACAATTATAATATATTAATATTATTTGATCAAACAACTTACATATCAAAAACTAATACAAAATTTAAGTTGTTGAGAGAGAAATCTTTCATTAAACGATTATATTGTGAATGTTATCGTATTAAGGTATGATAAGCAATCTTGTCAACTTATAGAGCTTCAAAATTCTTCTCCTTTCAAAAGAAGTAATACTATCAATTATGCTAATTCTTCAATTTTCCTTCGAGTGAAGAATAAAACTCAGATATGATTTAAGAAATCAAGACAAAACTCTAACGATTTTTTATTTTTTTTTAAAAAAAAGGAATGATAACTGGTATTTGGTGAAAAGTATAAGTGGTTTGGGTCTAGTTATGGCATTTGCAAATATATTCCATTTTTCTATTAACAATCATGCAAAAGCACATGCTGCTATTTTTGAACAACTTAAACATTTAACCGTGTCTACTAATTAATCACAACCCAAGTGGCTGATGACAACTTTGGAAACATTTATCAAAAGCATTATATTATTAAAACGTTACATAAACATACACCTATCAAAACCTTACCCTTTCAACCCAAAATTTTACAACATCAATAGCAAAATCCAAACCAAGAGATTATATTTCACCCATTTATTGACATTATATCATATATGTATATATATTCTACCAGTTAATATGAAAATAAAGTTATATATACATGATACACATATCAAAACCCTAGAAAATTAAAACCTTACCCTAGCTTATAACCCCAAAATACAACATCAATAGAAAAATGAAACCCTAAAATCATCCCTAAAACCAAAGGAGGGTTATTTTTTCACCACCAAAAGCATGCAACATTAGAAAGCAAATATGTTTCTTCTTGCCCTATTCACCCTCCTCCTGAGATAACACAAAGCAGGATCTACTTTTGTTATCCAAAACTCCGTCTCTCCAAAATGCTCATCCAACTTCATCAAAATCCAATACAATGCTTTCTTTAAAGGATGAAGCAGACAAAAGATAAACACGAGTGGTCTAACGTAGTCTGGTAACAAGAGGGACATGGTGCATGCCATAGAGAGGGACCCGAGCAAATTCACAACAAATGGAACAGAACCGAGGTAGTTTTCATAATTCCCCGGGTATTTCAATCTGAACCAACGTACAAAACAGTTCATAATCAAAGTAATTACCGCAATTCCAGCTATTATGGGATGTTGTTGAAACATATTGGTCCCGTATTTGAGTTGCAACAAGTTAAAGATCAATGACAATGATCTACCAAAGAATGTGACAATATCCATAGATGGAAATTCACTTTTTTTTTTTTGTCAAACCATGTTTAAATTTTATTAACTAAGATCACTTACAAGAGAGAGAGGGGGACATATCGCCTAAACAAATGAGTATATGGAAAGTTACTAGAAAGGGAAGTGAAATTAAAGAGATGGAAATTCACCAATAGAGAAGAACAAATGAGTATATGGAAAGTTACTAGAAAGGGAAGTGAAATTAAAGAGAAACCATGAATGAATTGAAAATGAGGGTCTACCTTTTTATAAAAAGTAGTGAGGAAAAACATGTGGGTTACACATTCAATATTTATTCTAAAAAAATTAAAATAAGTTATATATTGACGTGTGATTATGAATGATGTCATTCTTTTTTCCTTAAAACCTAATGTAATAGACTTATTAGGATTTCCATGATTAAAGTATTTTTTTTTATTATCGTGATTTCTTACTCTAAGAAGTTACAAAAGTGCAGTCACAATTTTTCAAAAAATAAAAAAAATTATGTGTCTTTTAAATATTTTAACCTGTTAATTATTATGCTTGTAGATTTTCTTATGTGATTTTCAATTATACAAGAAAAAAAGAGATAAATAAATTAGAACGGAAAAATTACATAAATTATATAAAATATTTTTAACCAGAAACAAACACGTCGATTAAGAGATGTCTGGTTTTAGAGTCGTCTGAATCGTGATTTGTAATTAATTAGTCATGTTATCTAATTAGACTTGTTTCTTTTTTTAAAAAAAATTATGCCAAGTTAAAATCAAGCGAACATAAAATATATTGTATATTCTATTTATTAGATATAAAGCTTTTCTATATTCTATATTATTTATATTAGGAATGAGGGATATGGTGCATGTGCCTCTAAAATAACAAAAATTCCCTTCTATTCAATTTTAAATCAAGGTACAAGTAAAGGCCAAGGAGAAAGTTGAGTTATCAACCTCAAACTTCCTTTTACAAATGTATGAACTAAACAAGATAGATTGGCCTTCTAAAGGAACCTGAAATATGTTTCTCTTGTCTTCTTCTTCAAATCTGTCCAATAACAGTTGATAGTGCATCACTTCTTGGCTTTATTGAATCGTGTTGAAGTTGTTGATATTGTCATATGATTTTGCTTTGCGAGTCGCATTGATAGTTGCCTTGGAACAATTCCTCAGTCACTTTACCATCCCAACTATGCTTTCTTTCATGCTTCGTTTTGTTGTTGCGTTGTTGCCTAGGAGAAATATCTGCATTCCTAGCAGCAATTGCAAAACAATAATCCAGCATTTCCTCTTCATCACCCTCCTCAGAGATGTCCTCATCATCTAGGTTAGCAAACTTATTTGGGGACAAAGTACTACTTCCTTTTTATTCGTGTTTTGTTTCAACTAAATCCTACTTGTTCTAGGACTAGTTCTTTACTTTCTTTTTGTACCCCAAGATTCCATACTTTATTACTACGAACTTGATACACGTTTTGGTTTAATTATAAATCTACAAAGTATTCTC
>JAJOOR010005735.1:0-23497 GCA_036250505.1 Solanum acaule
TTTCTTTACACTAAGGAATGAAAGAAAAAAATAAAATAAGAATAAGAAACTCAAATAATTATAATAAAAGAAGTCAAAAAATAATTTATGTATGAAAAAGATTAAAATATACCTTGAACTTTGCTAGAAGAATCATATATACCCCTAAATAATTTTTAAGAAAATTAAAAGTCAAAAATATAAATTTAAAACTAACTTTTTCACTTCCAAATGAAGGGTATATGTGAGCTCATTTTGTAACGGTAGGGGTATATGTGAACCGTTTGTATAACGGTAAGGGTATATATGAGCCACTTTCATAACGAGGGGCATATCAGCTCCAAATGACAAAGTTGAGGGGTATATCAGGCCCTTTTCCCTAAATACAATCGCGTGACACTTCTTATCATTTCTCTATTACACAAAGGAAGAAAAGTTTCTAAACGTTAAAAATGTGAATAGTCATTTGAGGATTAGTGGAACAATTAGCAGGAAATAATGATAATAATGATTACATGAGTTACCCCGATCACCTTCTTGCCAATATTTATCCACTTATAACATATATACTTTAATATTTTAATTCAATATTAAAATACATAAACAACAAAAACGATCTTTTATTTAAAAAGAAACTGAAATTCTTACATATCTCACATTTGCTTTTTTGCAAGGGGAAAAATAAGGAAAAATCAAAAATCAAAGAATGAATTAATAAATGAACCCTTTGATCATTTGATCAAGTCAAGGTCAGTACAAATAATTGATTTTTTTTCCATGTACATCGATTTGTGTTAATTAATCCTAATTAATGGTTAAATTGCATAACCTTTGGTGCAAAAATCAATAATCTACTCAAAGCATGTGGTGTAAATTTCCTTGCAAACAACTGACAAACACTTGTCTTCTCACCATTGTACTCACAACTACTCTCACTTCTCAGCTTTTTCAAAAACTCCACACTTATATCTGACCTATAATAACGGGTTGGGTGAGGCCCGCCCTTCGACCAGTCAACCCATGTCAAAGTCCGACCCGAATTCCTCTTTTCGAATTTCATACTTACAAAAGTCGGTAAAAAATGTTCGTCAGCATAGCACGAGCCCTTACAGTGTTTTTTGAAAATCGAGAAATACGTCTGATCCGAAACAACCTCTAAGGCGAGATCTCTGTCCATTTCGAACCATTGAGACCCTTTTCTCCATTGTGAAAGTTTGATCGTCGGGCTCATTCGTGGATGGTACCGACCCCGGCCCACCGGGCCGGGCTGGTCATATGTCTCCACGAAATTTTTCGTGGAGTTCATTAGGTGAGTGTAGATAGTAGAAAAATTAAACAAGGGAATGCATGCCTCAGAGAGAAGAACAAATCTTTGATTAGAGATATCAAGAAGAGCATTTGCAAGTAGTCTTTTTTCAGCCTCAACCATATTTATTTTGCCCCATTCAACTTCCTGCATTTCATCAATCAAACAAAAAGTTTAGTTTATTTTTAATGGTATTAGTCTATTAATTATAAATGTATACTTCAAGCAATTGATGTAATAATTATCAAACCAATAAAAAATCATGAACAAGAATTACATTTTTTTTTTGGTAGTTAGAAGCATTTATAAGTTGTTTCCACCAGAAAAAAGTTTTGGGGGTAGGTCCATTTTCATTTCATATATAGCTAAAAAAAAATGGTGGTAGGTCCATTTTTGTCTTAACCCCAAAGTTAAATTTTTTGATTCGAATTTAAATTAATCGAATCTTAAATCAGATAGCAGATATATAGTACTGGTAAACTATATGATAAAAGAGTAAGTGCTTTATTTTTAAATAGAGATTTCGTATTTAAATTCTATGAATGAATTAAGACGCATTAGGTAGGAAACGTTTAATTCTCAGAGTGAAATTTCTTGACCCAATTCGAATTATTAGATCTCAAAACGAATACCGAATACTTGGTGGGATACCAAAAAAATCTAACAACGGGCATGAGTAGTTTGCTTCTCATTAAAGCACACATGGGTTTATAGTTCCCATTTAATATGATATACTACTATATATATCCAAGCATATGGCCATAAAATCAATGATTTGTGAGAGAAAATCTATGACATAAATGGAAAAAAATATTGAAGAGTAATAAAAAAAAGAAGAGCAAATTAGGTTTCTTAAATAGTTTAATGGAACATATGTAGTCTCAAAAAAAAATAAAAAAATTAGAACATTATTCAAAAGTTTTATAATCTATAATTTAAGCTCTATATATTGACTAAATAAAAAATATTTATACAACTAAATCACTTCTAAAATAATTACACTAAATATTGATTGATAACCTAATTAAACTACATAATAAATAATCTGAAATAACAGGTTAAATTACTCTAATATTATATATATCCTTTAATTCTTAACAAAATTATATCGCAAACCCTATACATGAAAAAATTGGAGAAAGAGTAAAGCACATGAATTAGGATCGAATAATTTCACCATCTTAAAATTAAATTATTCTAACTTCAAACTCGAAATCTCTGGAATATAATAGGATTCATTGTTTGCTAATAAATACAAATCACTAGGTATCTAACAAATTCACCTACTTTATTGTAATCTTTTTAAAAATTATTTATCATTTATTATTTATTTATTTTTATTTCTTTATTCACTAGTTGTTTATTGGAATAGTAAAGAACATCATGATTCTAGAATCTATACTAGAGTTATTCTTGAATTTTCATAAAGAAAAGAATATAGCCTTGTAGACTACTTCAATACTCCATTCTTTTCTTTACAATTAAATATCCTTCAATTAATTAATTATTTTCTTTTTATTTAAATATATTCCATTTATGTTTTGTCAGAGTCCTACAAATTTTTTACTATTATTACAAAATGGTCTCAATCTTTTGCCTCAGCTAATGACTCATCAATTCCAATGTACCATAGTAAAGTGATTATAAACCAAAAGTAGATTTTTATAACCTTAAATAAATTCCAGCAGCCTCATTATTTTTTATCAAATAATAATAATACAATTATTCATATTATTATTTTTATAGTGTTTGGAGGATTAATTTGTGAATACTTCGACTAATTTTATAATTTCACATAGTATATGCTATCTAAAATTCTAGCAACAGAGATATCAGATAACTCTATTTGTCAAAACTTTAACAGATAAAAAGAGATCATCAAGAACTTTTGTCTTCTTAATAAAATGTGTTTCATAGCTTTAAGAATACTCGTATGTAGATAATCAATATGTTATTCTATCCTTCTTCACTTAAATATCAAATCTTTGTCTGACTCAACTAATTGAAACAAATAAGAAAGAAATTAAACTAAAATATTAAAGAGAAAATAAGTTATATAATATGAAACTAACCTTGCTAGGAATTCTCCTTCCATGAAAAATAGAACTTTCATCAACTTGTGATTGATTATAAGAAGGATCAGAATGTATATAAATTGAATAAAATCCTTCATTTCCTTTAAAAAATAGCTCCCAAAGTGGTGATAACAAAATTGGCCCTCTTGTTAAAAACATGAAAGCCACTTTTGGTACTCTTTTAAATGGAAATTGTTTAACTTTTGGCACCATTGAACTTCTCCAAAATAACTCTTCATCACTCATATCATGTTCAACATTAATTGGCTTGATATACTCATTCAACCCTAATCGAGGAATTATCGATCGCGGTAATGGTGGTGGTGGTGATAATGGTTGTGAATTTAAAGAAGAATAGTTTAAAATTTGGCCATTGATGACTTGTAAGTTAACACTAAAGTTTTTGAAATAAAAAGTGAAAATAATACCACATGTTATACCACAAGCAAATAAGAAAAAAGATGAAAGGAGATTTATAATATTTATTGGAGTGTTGAATGATTTAATAGCCATTGCTATGGAGTTTTGATTTTGGTTCTTCATGTTATAAGAAGAGAGAAGAAAGAGGAAATAATTTGAATGGAGGAAAATAAATCTTATATATAGAGAGGTATAATCCGTACCAAACTAGCTAGGGGATCTATTATTAATATATTTATATAAATAAAATTATTAAATAATGTCAATAAACAATAACAATAAAACAAAGAAAATTCATATTTTGGTTATTACAACTTGGAATATAAGTCAACATAGGCACATTTGTTAAAGAATTATTGAAGGCGGCGTTTTAACGAACACCCTATGATATAATTATTACCATATTATATTCCTCCATCTCGAAAAACTTTTAAAATTCGTGATTTAAAATAAATTATAAATATTTATATGACTGTGAATCATTTTATTAATGATAAAATGAGTATGTTAAAATTAAGTTGTTATTAAATACTAAAAATTGTCATTCTTTTTTGAACTGATTAAAAATGAAAGTAAGTCATATAAATTAAGCCAGAGAAAACAATAAGTAATATAACAAGTATTATAATGGAAAGTTATAATACTTATTTTTTATTCAACGATGTCTAATCAGAATCTAACTCATCCCTAAAAGGTTTTTGATAATAAAAAAATTCATTAAAAAAGTTATCAACAAGCCAAATTTCAACAAACTCTATTAAAAACTTTGTCGTGTAGTATTTTGAGTTTAATTTCTATGCATTAATTGTGTAATAATATAAATTCATGGGGTGAGGCTATTATTTCTTACTATGATTTTGACAAAACCCAATAGTATAGATTTAGATTTTGTATTATATTAAAATTTAACTTAATATGTAAAAATAATTTATCGATAATGAAGTAAGTTGCTTTTTAAAAAGAATTCAGAATTAGTGAACTAAACAAAATCTTAATTTTGTCTCTCTGTATAAAATATTTACAGATCAAGCAATAAAATAATGTTATTTAATAAATATTTATTATTTTAATTACATAAGATTATTATTTTAGACAAATAAATTACAATAATTGTGTATAGATTCATTTAATATTTTTCATATATATAAACCTAAAATCAACACGTATTATAGCAGCCAAACTGACTCTAGATCGTTCAAATGCGGTGGATTTATTTTTGAAAGAAAATATAATTGAGAAAGTCAATAGTTTTTATTTCTTTTTCAATATTAGAAGGAAAAGGAAAGGAAATTGCATGTGCAAAAAGAGAAAGAGGAAAGTGAAATTAACAAATTTTGGGGAATTTGAGACCCATTACTTCTATAGAAGTTTCTAAATATTTTTTTCCGTTTACTTTTATTTATTCACTTTAAATTTAATATATATTTTTAAAAATAATAATTAATATAAATATTTTATCTCAATATTCATATTAATTAATGTATAATAATATTCTTAAGTCTTGGGAAATAAAAATTAATATTGGAAATATAAAAAAGATTTTTTTTTTAATATATTAAAAATGACATGCAAAAGTCTACGGAAAAAATAGTAAAAGGTTCCCTATACGTGCCTTTTATAATGGATATTAAATGAATGGGACAATTTTGGCCAATAGAAATTGACAAAATGTGCTTATTAATTATCTTTAGTTATTTGAGAAGTTATAAAGGAGAACTCGTATTTTATATTTCAAAATTATTTACCTTATTATCATATATTCGGTAGTTGAAGTTTTGTTAAAATATAATTTTTGTTTAACTTTAAATGAAAATCAGTAAATCTGAAGTAAAAATCCTTGAGCTTAAAGTTGAATATGCAAAAATGATTGAACTTCACTCGTACATATGTTTGAAGTTCAAACATAAATATTTGAATTTCAAAAACTGTAAATTCGAAATTATTTCGAAGTAGGTAGACATACAAAAATCTATAAACTTGAGATATAACTTAAATAACGATACCAAAATCACGTGTTTGTGCACTTTCCCTAATAATAAAATATCTCTCTATATATAACCTATTATTAGTCATGAATAATCATAAAATTAATTACTAATACTTCAATTAAGAAAATATTCTACATTATAATATTGATTCTTTACTAAATCTTATATAAATACGAAATGTTTTATAAATCAGAGTATCTTTTTCTTTTTCTTTAATAGCGTGGGTGAAGGGGTAAACAGAAAACAGTGCCCTTTTTTCCAATTTTGCCCCTTTAATTAATCAAGTACTTCTCACCCAAAAAAAAAAAAACTTTTAGGGTCATAGATGACTATATATCTCGAAATAAAATTTAAGATTTTATATTTAACTTAAAATATTAGTTAATTTTGAAATTATTTTATCCCATTATTTATTAAAATAATTAGATTATCTTCTCATATAAAAAATGAAATAATATAAAATATTTTTGTATATCTTATCTCGCATATCAAACGAACCGTTAGTAGCGCATCAAATGATTGTTTACACTTTTTTATCCACTAGAACTTTATCCATAGTGGATGTAACACATACCTTGTCTTCATCCAACAATAAAATTTCAATTTTTAGGTTCAAACAAATAGTATACCCCAAACAAAAAAGTAAAACAAAATAAAAATAAAAACAAATAAATAAATAAAGTGAATTTGACATATTTCAAAGCATATTCAAATTACAAATTTGTATAGTTTCAAAAGATACCTACCTTCCTCTAATTGTTTTTCTTAATTGTCTTTTTTAGTTGGCAACTAGTTTTCATTTATTAAAAAAATTGAACCATTTATAATTATTTTAATGTATAAAAACAACAACAAAAGAATAACAAAAAGTAATAATTATGAATATAGTTAGTTGATCAAAGGGGCCTCAAGTTTTGGGTCCAATTTTCTGTTGGAATTAGCTGCCATTGAAGAAGACTTTTCAAAAAAGTTTCCCAAAACACAAGGCCATCACCATTGACCTCTACATATACATTACTTTTCACCGACGTTTATATCAACTCAAAGAATACACAATATACGTGTGACGTGTCTTTAAAGAAATGGACGCAATATGCTAATATTGTAAGGTAATCAAATTTATTTGAACTCACATTATAAGAAACATAAATTATCGACTAGATACAATTTATGTTATTAAACATCAAAAAATCTATCGCTAACCTTATTTAACGATAAAATAGCGACATCAGGTTAGCTACATCAGGGTACAATCTTTTTAATTTCTTTTCCAATTGAAATGATGCAGTTCCAAATTATATACATTATTTACTAAAAGTCAATTTTTTTAGAGGTGCCAAAGTAGTATATATATACAAGAAATTAATTAATCAATTTTTTTTTAAAAAAAATAGTAATAAAAATACTCACAGATTTGCGTACGTAATTCAGTCAATTAAACATATAAGTATATAACAATATTAAGTTGGTACATATAAGTATATAACGATATATCAGTATATAACGTTATAAGTATATTAGAATTCGAATGAAGAAGGGCAACTTCATATTCGACCCTGGTTAAATTTTGTTTGGTTGCTTCTAGTTTATGAATTCTAGAATTTTTTGTAAGCTTATGTGACGAGGAGCAACCCTCCTCCTTTTTTCTTTCCTTTTATTTTGATAAGTTAGAGAGTAAGGATGTGCCCTCACTCCTAGTTTTGTAATGCGGTGGTCAGGTTTCACGCCCCTCCATGCTCCTTTGACTTATCTATTGAAGCCCCTTTGAGGGAACCTTTGAGAAAAAAAAATATTGGTATACAATAATAATTAGATTAATAGTCAAATATTTAAATTAAATTTCTTATTACACATACAAATAATTGGACAAAAGTCATTGAGTTCATATCTGAGTTAAGTTGCTCATGCTCTGGCAAAGACGAATTTAAAATTTTAAATATATAAGTTTAAAATTAATTAATTTAGGAATTTTTCAACGAGACATCCATAGTAAATCACCGATTTTTGACGAATTTTATATGAGAAATCTTTCAGTAATTTCTTATCAAATTATCAAAAATCTGTTAATGATAACGTCCTTTAGAAATTAACGATTTTTTTTTATAGTGATGAAACCCTTCTAAGAAAGAATTTTTTTTTTTAGCAAGACCTTACTTTTGCCTTCCACAAGTTTAATTTAAAGTTACATTTTAAATATATTTAATATAAGTCATATGCCTAAAATAATTCTTAGAATAAACTTAATATGGAAAGTTGTAATACTTACTATAAATACTTCTCTATTTTGACTTGTATTCCAAGTTGTAATAACCAAAATATAAATTTTCTTGTTTTCTTGTTATTTTTATTGACTAGTTCCATAATTTTTCCTTATATATATATATATACACACACACACATTAATAGATTCCTAGTTTGATACGGATTGTAATTTACTATATTCTATATAATTAATAGGTTCCTAATTTGATCTGGATTATGATTAATACCTCTATATATACAAAACACAATTTATTTTCTCTTCATTCAAATTATTTCTTTTTACTTAACATAATGAAGGCTATCAAATTAAATATTTAAAATCTCCTTTCTTATTTTTTCTTCTTTGCTTGTGGTATTACTTTCACTTTTTATTTTTCACACTTTATTGTCAACTTACAAATCATAAATGGCCAAATTTTAAACTTTTCTTCTTTTAATTCACAACCATAATCACCACTACCATCATCAACATCATCGTCGCGATCGATAATTCCTCGATTAGGATTGAATGAGTATATTAAGCCAATTAATGTTGAACATGATATGAATGATGAAGAGTTGTTATGGAGAAGTTCAATGGTGCCAAAAATTAAAGAGTTACCATTTAAAATAGAACCAAAAGTGGCTTTCATGTTTTTAACAAAAGGGCCAGTTTTGTTATCACCACTTTGGGAGCTATTTTTTAAAGGACATGAAGGATTTTATTCAATTTATGTTCATTCTCATCCTTCTTATAATAAATCAAATATTGATGAAAGTTTTATTTTTCATGGAAGAAGAATTCCAAGTAAAGAAGTTGAATGGGGCAAAGTAAATATGGTTGAAGCTGAAAAAAGATTACTAGCAAATGCTCTTCTTGATATCTCTAACCAAAGATTTGTTCTTCTCTCTGAGGCATGCATTCCCTTATTCAATTTCTCTACTATCTACACTCACCTAATGAACTCCACGAAAAATTTCGTGGAGTCGTATGACCAGCCCGGCCCATCGGGTCGGGGTAGGTACTGCCCGCAAATGAGCCCGATGATTAGACTTTCGCAATGGATGAAAGGATCTCAATGGTTTTAGACAAGACGTATTTCTCGATTTTTCAAAAATACTGCAAGGAATGGTGTTGTGCTGACGAACACTACCTGCCAATTTTCGTGAGCATGAAATTCAGGAGTAGGAATTCGGGCCGGACCTTGACTTGGGTTGACTGGTCGAAGGGTTGGGCTCACCCGGCCCGATTTAATAGACAAGATGTAACTAAAGAGTTCTTGAAGAAGTTGAGGAGTGAGAGTAGTTGCGAGTACAATGGTAAAAAGACAAGTGTTTGTCACTTGTTTGCAAGGAAATTTACTCCACATGCTTTGAGTAGACTCTTGATGTTTGCACCAAAGGTTATGCAATTCAACCAATAATTAGGATTAATTCTTTAATTTTGATTGTTTTTTTTTTTTTTTTTGGTTTAAGTCATCGACAACCCCTTAAAGTTGTCCGCATAATTCACTTAGACACCTTAATTAGGACTTGTACCGATTGAACACCTAAATTGTTCAAAACATGTACCTATTAAACACAAAAAGTTGATATGGCAGAAATTGTGTTTTGCACTTCCCTGAAGCGCGTGAAAAGATTCAAAATGGTGTTTTTTTAAAAAAAAAATACATTTTTTCTTCTTTTATACACTTGGCACTATAATTAACTTAAAAACATTTTTTCTTCTTTCATTTACACTTTTTTCAAAAAAGAAAAGCACCTCATCCCTACCAGTCATCTTCTTTATAATTTAGTTTGCAAAACTTTCTCCATTTTAGCTTTAACATTGTTTTTCTTTCTTTTTTTATATAAAAAAAAAGAATATTATTTCTTCCAAATCTGAAGATAAATGAAAATCAACTATGAAGAAATCATACGATTCAGATTTGAAAGAAAGACTTTCTTTTGTATGATTTATTTCAAATCTCATAAAAATAATGGAACAAATATGAAGAAGAAGAAAGAAGATACATTATTTTTACGTATAAACAAAGTTAGCCGATATTTGTTTATCACAATTTTCGAACAAATATTTTTACTCAAATTCAAATAAAAACCCATTAAATTTATCAAAAATGATATTCGAAAATTTGAAAGAATTAATTTTTGAGCTATCAATTTCTTTTTGTCATCGATGTAGAAATGAATAACTGCCGGCAAAATTTTCTTTCTTCTTCACTCTTAGTATGAAAATATATCTTTTAAAAAAAAAATTAATAAGTTATTTGAAAAGAAATTAGGTTTTGTGATTTGAGAAAGAATGTGTTTTGGGAAGAAGATGAAGATGAAAGGGGGTTGCATAGGGGTGGGGTTCAGTAGAATAGGTTGATATTTTCATTTTTTAAAAGAAAATTAGATATAAAATGTGTTTGAAATAATTTTAAACAAAATTTTATATTTTTAATAATTTTGGGGGCAAAGTGCCACGTGCTATTTTTTAATTAGTTATTTTGCCATGTCAGCGCAAGTGTATCACACACTCTTCATATTTTTTTGCTGATTATCAAAAATTGCCTTATAGGAACAATTTTTGAATAGGTAAAAGTGTTCAATAGGTGTTAGTCTTAGTTGAGGTGTCTAAGTAAATTATGCGGACAACTTTAAAGGACCGTCGATGACTTAAGCCTATTTTTTTCCTTATAGAAAAGCAAATGTAAGATATGTAAGAATGTCAGTTTTTTTTTTTTTATAAAAGATCTTTTTTTTAAAAAGTGAATGGTAACTAACTTGCAAAATATTTTTTGCGTTGTTAGTGTATTCACCTCTTGGAAGTGAAGGAATATTATCAATGCAATTTAACTCATTATAGTAGGTCCAATTATAGTAAGTTATTCCTCGACTTCTCTAGGTTACTTATCCTACTCAAGAGTTATAAATTGTAGATCAACCTAATCGATCTAATATTCCGAAAACTCATCATGATGTCAGTGCATATAGCATAAACTCATTCACGAAATCATGCCAACTATGTTCCTTCTTTCTAGGGGTGGGGGTTGGGGTGGAGAGTCAACCAAAACCAAGCAACTTTGGTGCAATCCTAAGTAAAGGTTGCAAAGTACTAGGATGAAATTTCCTCCCAAAAAGAAAACATATTGAACTCATCTTTCCATTATAACTACAATTCAACTCACTCCCAACACTTCTCAAAAACTCATCTGTCACATCTTTCTTCAAAAATGTCATCGGGTGCGAGCCACCACCTGACCAATCAGCCCACGTAACGCTCCGATTTGACGTTAATCCCGGACAAACTTTATTCACTAATGTAGGCAAGTAATGTTCATCCATGTAACATGGTGGCACACAATAGTTCTTAAAAATAGGGTAATACATCACATCAGAGACAATTTTTACTGCAAATTCGCGATGTACTTCGAACCATTGTGAGCCTTTTCTCCAATCGGAAAGTGTTATGTTCGGGTACATACGTTTGTTGTACCTACCACGACCTATTTTCCTCGGATCGTCAAATGATCCGAGGAAACTTTGGTCGGAATTTGTGAGGTAAGTGTAGATTGTAGTGAAATTGAACAAGGGGATGCATGATTCAGAGAGTAATATGAATCTTTCATTGGAAATGTCTAAAAGTGCATTTGCTAAAAGCCTTCTCTCTGCATCAATCATGGTTGATCTTCCCCATTGCACTGCCTGTGGAAAACAGAAAACGATACACATGATTCAGAAAGATTTAACTTATATATACTGACAAATAGGTCGAGGCTATTCAATTTGTATCGTACTATAGACCAATAACGCCGAGGAAGGCGTCATAGAAAGATGTTATTGGTATATAGTAGCATGTCTTGCACAAACTATAGGATGTGGTGGGATGGTTGCATTCCCTCCACTTTTGATCAGATGTATCGGATTTGAGCCCTACAAATGGAAAACTTCTTGGTAGGGAACGCTTAACGATCCCCACAATGGGCTTACTCGACATGAATCTTGACTAGTTGGGCTAGTAGATTTCATATACCGGATGGATAAAAAAACAAAGCGAGGGTCTATCGAGAACAACCTCTCTACCTCGCAAGGTAGAGGTACACACTATCCTTCCCAGACCCCGCTTGTGAAATTACATTCGGTATGTTATTATTGCTTAATCATAACGAAATGCTAAAAAAAAAAAAAGCACTTGAACCTGGCTAGGTATCCTTCTTTTATAAAACACAGATGATGGAGGAGGTTCATAGTTGAAATCTGGTGAAGTATGAATGTATATTGAGAACAACCCTTCATGTCCTTTAAAGAACATCTCCCAAAGAGGTGCCAATGGCAATCTACCCCTTGTTAAGAACAAGAATGCCACTCTTGGGATTCGATTAAACGGGTACTTCTTGATTTGAGGTACCATTGAAGCTCTCCACATAAGTTCTTCATCGTTCATAGAGTGCCAAACATCATTCAACTCCATGCTCATATTAGAACTAGAATGAGATGAAGAAGAGTTACAAACAAGATGTGTAGAGATGGAGAGATTGTAGATTGGCGATTGATGAGGCAAGTAGAAATCTTCATAGATAACAATCTTCCTGAATTGATAATTGATGAACAAGCCTAAGAGTAGTACAAAAAATGAGATAGATAAAGTAAGAACTATGGTGGTACCAAGATGGAAACTCATTTGTCATTCACAAATCATATGTATAAAGTGATGGTAAAAGGTCTCAATTTATGATATGTATAAAGTGAGTGAAAATGAGGAATAAATGCAAAGGAGCATGGGAAGTGTTGGTATGGGGCAAGAAGAAAATGTGACATGAAAAGAGGCAAGGTGTGGTTTTTGTTTTTATTGCAGTTAAAGTAAAAACTGCAATTATGAGCCTTGAGGAAAGAACAAAAAGTTAAAGGACTGGTTTTAAGTTAAATACAGTGAAATAAATTTTTTACACTATCGAATCATCACTAGTAGTCTTATTTCTCCAGTAACTTCTTGTCCTTAGATTTATGTAACTTTCTACTGTCTCTACATTGCCCAGACCTCATTTGTGGAATTACACTGAGTATGTTGCATGTTAAGCCTGATGGCGTATTTATTTGTACTAGTTTTAACACACGTGCGTTGCACGTGAATATAAAATCATGTACTACACAATGTTTAAAAATAATGTGAATATTATTAAATAAAAAAATTAAGTAAACAATTATAAAATGAATGATAAAGTATAAGTTCCTATTAATAGTGGATACAAATTTTCTTATGATTACTATTGAAAGTTAGTCACTCTTAAAATCTCTTAGTTACACCTTTTAAATATACTTTCTCCTCTCTCCCTCATGGTTCATTACTTAGTTATTACTGTATTGTTGGAGATCTTACATTTAATATAATATAATATAAATAAATATTGATATAAAATATAGAAGATATATGAAATAAGATGATTTTAGTTGGAGTATTATTTTAATTTCAGTCATGTTAGGGAGTGTTCAAATTTTAGTGAACTTTGAGATTGTCAACATTTGTAAATGAAACTTGAGATTAAGAGAAGAATAGAAAACATAAGAAAATAGTAGTTTTAAATTGTGAGGAAACCCCTCTATTTATAGTAATCAAAGGATAGTATGAGCATGTGCAAATTAGTTGTCATGAAAGTCACAACCCTTCGGAAAGGTCAAAAATCATCAAAAAAGTGATAACTTTTTGAAATAGTCGTAACCATTCAATGTGAAAAAGTGTCAACTTTAAATATAATTGTCTTAAGAAGAAGAAGAACAATCAAAAACTTTAAAAAATTGTAGTTTAAAAATTTGAAGAAACCTCTCTTTTTATAACCAACAAAGGGTAGTGTATGAAAAAATGTTTATTATGTCTTATCAAATAAAAAAAGTCACAACCCTTCAAAAAGGTCACAACACATCGGAAAAGTCATAACTCTTTAAAAAGGTAACAACTCTTCGGAAAAGTCGCAACCATGTAGAAAAGTCACAACCCTTCGTAAATGTTACAACTCATCAAAAAAGTTATAACTATTTGGAAATGTCACAACCCTTCAAAGTGAAAAGGTGTCTACTTTTATATAATATAATATAAATAAATAAATATAATACAATATTAAATTTGGTGTTTTAAGTTGGGGTGTTATAATAATTTAACATTTAAGGTATTTCATTCTTTTAAGGTAGTATAGATCAAAAATAAAGATATAGATTTGTCTAATTTTAATTTGATATGAAATTTTAAAAAATACAGAAGACTTTTAATTTAAGGATATGTAGAATATACAAAAATGTATTTCAACTTTGTGGTCTTAAAGATGATCCCCCACCCCCTTGAAAAAAGAACATTTTATATTAAACTGAATAAAAATAAAAGTATAGCAAATAAATTGGAAACAGAGGAGTACTTATTACTTCTAGTTTGGACTCTTCAAAAATATTTTTGATCAAATCCTTGTTCACCAACAATTTCAGACTTTTCATAGTTTGAACACCAAGTTATAATTTGTGCAACAGAAAATCATTTAACTTCTTGTCATGTAGAACTTCCTGCAAAAGTATATTTTTGGCTATGAAAATGAGTACATTTTAATTATCTAGATAGTCTTCTCATTTGAAGTTGAGTTATTCAATTCTCCTTGTTGCATCAATTTTTGTTGATCTATCTAATTTACTCACAACAAATATTGTAATTACATAATTGAACAACTCTCACAATCTTCCCTGTTATGAGAAGAAGAATACAAAACTTACAAAATTTGTAGTTTAAAAGTGTGAGAAAAAACCTTCTATTTATAGAAAACAAATGATAGCATGAAAAGGTGTTATTGTACCTTATCAGATAAGTCGCAACCAGTCAAAAAAATCCGAACTTTTCGAAAATATCACAACTCATTAAAAAAGTTACAACTGTATAAAAAAGTCACTACTCATCAATGTGAAAAGGTGTCAGCTTTTAATATAATTTAGAACAAATAAATAAATATATTATAAAATATTGAATATATACTAAATATGGTGGTTTAAGTTGGGGGTATTATAGTAATTTAACATTCAAGTTAGGGAGTTCATGCTTTTAATATAGTATAGGTATATCTACAATGCACAAAACTTACACTCATGACCCTGCCCCAGGGCAGAGCTAGAGAGGCGAAAGGAGTTCATCTGAACCCCCTTTAGCCAAAAATGACATTGTAAATACTGGTATATAGTAGATGATGAATCCCTAATTGTAGCAATCCACATCCATTGGCTCAATAATTGGCACTTCAAGTGAAAGATGCACTTATCGATGAAATAACAGGCACTGCTAAACAAAAGATAGTTTCTATAATAACAAAAATTGTGTGATCAATTAACACTAATCTTGTCTTACACTTCTAATTGATCCAATCGCTTTCTTTAATCACGAAGAAATATCAGAAATGCAGAACAATTATGGCGAGTTATGCGCACAACATCTCAATGAGTATTTTACTACTTAAAAAAGCAATGTAAACATCTTCACGCTTCTCCTAGAGCTTCTGGTACAATGAGAGAGAAGATGACCTGGAACCAGCCGGTAATTAACTTCCTTGACGAATTCTGCCTTCCGGAGCAAGAATTGTTTGCATCATCTAGAGAGAAGTTTGTTTTTTTTCTGGAGAATGATACAGCCAAGCAACCAATGGCCACAGCTCCAGTACCGACTAGTAAAGCCGCTCTGACCGTGTGATGCTTTATTGAGAATGCACTACTTGAGTATTCCAATACCCACCTAAAAAGGAAACGCAGCCCACAACTTGCCCGGAAACTTTGGATTGCAAAATCCTGCAAATTGATGATGGAAATGACTTCTTAGGCCCTTCGAAAATATAAAAACCAAGTGCACAAACAAATAGGTAGTCGTGCATAATTGACATAGTGATCTACTTTCGAGACTGTATCTGATGAAATGTATGTAGGCAGTAGCAACTAACTATTACAAGGAAAATAAGTAGTCATCCAACCTAAAGGAAGAAATGTAACTGCAGGTCTTAGGGGTCAGCTTTCTGAAAGTTCCCTTATATTTTATGCACCATGCCAGCAAACTCAGCACAACTGCGATTGAAATTTTCTAAAGAGAAGTCCTGCACATGACACAGAAAAGTTTGGGATACTAATCAATTAAGTTACTAAAGGCATATAGATATATGGCCCAACTATTGCACCTACATCTACACTCAAGCTAGACATGGAGCAAATCAGCACTCAAAGGTGTTGGCAAGCATGAAATCTCTCGTCAATTATTTTCTATGGGGCCCAAATGGCCGAATCTAATTTTTTGGATCACCAAAAGTTTCCACATGATGGGAAAGCAATTATATGAACTTCATGGTTAAGTCATTCAAGAAATATAAGCATGCATATCATTTATGTGAAAACTGGTACAAAAAAAAATTGAACTACTACATTCAGTGGACCATAATTCCATGAAACCGACAGTTTTGACAGTAAACAGAGGCTCATTCAAAGCTGCTAAGACAGCCAAGCTTCGTGGATTTCAGAAGAGGAGCGCCAGTTTTAGTAAGCTTATTATTGATCCTTAAACTTGACATCCGAAACAGGAGTGATCATGAATATAAGCTCTAACATATAATGAATTGATGTTGAATCACAAGGGAACAAAGAAGACATACACTTGGTAATTTATTCTGGACTGCTAGATGATCCACGTGGAGTCTCACATTTAATGAGGCATAAAACCAAAGGCTTCGGTCAACATCGGCATAAGTGTAAGCAACTATGTCATACAATGTTTTGGCACCATTCTCTATGGCCATTAAGATGGTTGATTCTCTATGTCTCCGGTTTCTGACAATCCCAGATAATAATAAATTAGATGTGCATCAATTGAATCTATCAGTGTATTTGTTTTATACATTTTTTGAGAATGATAATTTGATTGACATCTGTCTTAGACAACGTCAATAAACATAAAACTAACTGAACAAATTTCACAGCTTATGACATATATTAGCATAATGTTCAATAAAACAAGACTACAAGATTTACATGGTGGGAGAAAGCAACAAGGAAACATGCAGGTTTTCTGCATAATTGTTAACCATATACTTCGGCAATGATTTTGCCAATAGCTGATAGACAGAAAAGGCACTCTGAGTGAAAGCATATATGGAACATGTCATAAGAGGTGTGAGTTACATACTTGAGATACCCACAGAGCATGTGTTTTGGCCACATATTAGTTCTTCCATGCATTGGAATCAAAGCATGAGGAGAGAGCTCAATGAATTTGTATGTTGTCTGAAAGTAATCCTGTATAAAAACTTGAAGTTTCAATACTGAGAATTTCGAAAAGAAGAGAAAAACCAAGTCATAGTGAACATGATAATAGAAACAGATATGACCACCTACTACTTGCTCTAATCCTAATCTTTTTTCTGTATATTCACAAGGGTATTATTGAAAAGAGCAAAAATCATGATCGGAAAATAAAAATAAAACTAGAAAGCAATTTAAGTTGCAGAATTCACAAATGCACTTTTGTTGAAACCCCAACCCCCACTTGCTTTAATCCATATCTCACTCAGTATTGTCACAAGGTATTATAAAATGAGCATTGTCGTAAAAGATATATAAATCTACCAAAGGTAGATATTCATAATTTAGATTTACAGAATTCAGCTACGCACTCTTGTTGAACCCCTATCCCTAGCAGCAAGAAATTCATTCACTTTTTAAGCAAGTTTTTAGTGGTTATAGAGTAAATGTTTTCAAATTTTAATAGGGGAACCTGAATGTAGATTAAAGCACCTGTGGAAGACAATATTAGGAACATAATAGTTTCACCCTCTAAGTACCCATAACAAACACAATACTAGATTTAGATTGCCATTCAATTGACTCAAACTGTTAAAAACTTTCATAGCTGATCTTTTTTATATGAAACAACAATCTAGAATTGGATATAAATTTGAATATGAAAAATGTGGTGGTGTAGTCTTAATTCTCACTGCTTTGAGTAGAGGTGCTAGTTCACATTAAGTTTCAAAAGCTAAAGAGAGAAGGAAAAAGCTATTCAAGAAAGTCAATAGAATGCATGAGAAAGGCTTGCCCATTGACATGAAACAAGTAAATGAGTTTTATATGGGAAAAGAAAAGTATGGTGGGTTTTCTGGTTGAACAGTCGGATCCTTTTTTTTTTTTAATCAGGTTTCAAAAGTTAAGACACCAACGACCAATCCTCATCTTCTAATTAGCATTCCAAGTATGACAGAGGGACAAAAAGAAGCATAGAGATGCTGATGTTAACTTACCTGCATATTTCCACCAGAAGCGCTATCTAAGAGAGCACTTCCTTGGCTGAAACCAAGGGATACATCAAATTAGTAATTTATAAGAAAGGAGAAGAAATGATAGAAGCTATGACAAACAAATGCAAAGTAGGCCAACACAATCACAGACAGTGACGGAGCCAGGATTTTCAATAAGGGGGTTCAAAATCTGAAAAAATAGGCACACGAAGTAGCCGAAGGGGATTCGACATCTACTATATATACCTAAAAAATTATTTTAACCATGTATAAATCATATAATTTTCCGCCGAAGGGGGTTCGGATGAACCCACTAATTGTAAGGTGGCTCCGCCACTGATCACAGACTTCTTGAACATATTGTTTTCCGTATCATCATAGAAAAGCTAAAAAAAATTGTTCAAAAGGACTAGGAAACTACATTTTTTTTGGGGGGAAGCTACATTTAAAATTGGTAAGCATGTCCACAAATTATTTATCAAGTGAAGATGCTCATTTGTTAAAGGATATGAAGTTTCTTGATCAAACATATCTTACCCCACACAATGATCCCCTACGATCAACGAGTTTGTACTAACATGAAGCAGTGCCATATGTCCATCTGTATGTCCCTGAATCACAATATTGTCTCCAAAAGAACGTGTTAAATTTCCAGAAAAAATTATACAAGACAATTGGAATGTTTTACATGGAAGGTTGAGTAAACACGGATATAAAACTAAGTGATTACTTGCATTTCAAAGAAAATTCCATTTCAGAAACTAGGAGATAACTTTTAACTTGATTCATTTCTTACAACTTCTAGTATTAAGTTCAATCACAACTTCACCATGCTCTAGTAAAGATGTTTTAACGGTAGCACTACAGTCACTCTCATTACTTAAAAAACAATCAATGTCATACAATTCTATTGACACGACTTTATAGATATGACAAGCTTTCTTCCCGGTGAGAATCTCAGATGGTTCTTTTCTCAAGCAAAAGTCCTACAGATTCTAAATCAAAGCATAGATTACTCGTAATACCATGAATCCCTTTAATAAAGAAGCAAGTACCAGAAGAGAATCAACAATAATGAATGTATAAAACAGAATTTCATGGGGGTGTTGATTCTCATCAGAGGAAGCTAGGATATAAATGGAGATTACCGGTGCTAAGATAATTCTTAATTTCTGATTGCCAATGCAAATTTCCTCAGATCCAGAAACTAAAACATATGGGAGAGACCAATCATCTGCATCACATGGAAATTACTTTTAAGTTATTAAATGCATTTACTTGATAAAGAATATTTCACTTTCACAAATACTGTGAGATTAATAAGATATAAATGGTGCATGAACATGTGTATATTTTAAGCTCACTTGAATGTACACTAATAGAGTCATCAACTAGAAACTATTCCTGTTAGTCAAAATGAGAAGTTATTGATTCCCCCCTCCCCCCCACCCCCCCACCCCGTCCATCATATGGCAGGTCTCTTTGTAAGCCCATTATCACGGAAAATACATTCTTGCATGAAAAGCAATTGCCTTTTAACAACAGGGGACAAACATAAAAGTCATCCTTCATTATAATAGTTCGCTCTCTTCTTTTCATGACCAAAAAAGGGTATAGACCCACAACCCTTGCTAGCTATTTAAACAATAACATTACGCCTCACTCCCAAACAGGTTATGGTTGGCTATATGAATCCTCATTGATCATGTTACTCCATTTAAATTCATCTTAGGCCAATATCATAAATAAAATAAAAATAATGATTATATAACAATAAGTACTAGAAGTTCTTTATGTTTTCTACTGACAAATAAACCTTCTAGAAAAGCATAGGACGTAAAGTACAAGCGTAGCTCTCTAAACAAAAAGGTGGTTTAGTTATGGCAAGATAGACACTTACTATTCTACAGAATTGAAAATTTTCTGACCTTTTCTAATTCGACGAATCGTATTTTCATGAGCCAAAAGACGAGCATCAGGACTGTACTTCTGGACTACTGAAAGACCTGAAGCACAAGTTTATGTTTCAGAAATTACTTACAAAACCTCCAGATTAATCTAGTGAAAAAAGTAAGGAGAATAATACTTTAGATAACAAAATTAAAGAAACTATTCATCATGTTATAGATGTTTTCCCAGCTTCTATTGAAATAGACATCCAATAAATCCATGTTGCAGTTAGTCAACCAACTGTTGCTGACGAGCCAGCCAAATGCCTATAAAGAAATTTTTTCATAACTGCAAAAAGAGCACTAATTTTTTCCAATACATTAAGAGAGCCAGATACAAAGAAAATGGAACTTGTAATAACTTTACATGGAAAGTAGGTCTTGTCCAGACGGCTCAAGAAAGATCATTTAAATAAAAGAAAAATACATAAAGATAACCCTTGATGAGAATGATGACATCAGTGTGAGAAAAATCAAATGTTGTGCATAGCATAAGGCTGTGACACTAAGCAGAGGAAAGTTTCCAGGCCTGGATGTGAAAGCTGCTTACCATCAACATGATCATTATGATGATGTGTCACAAAGACGACTAGTTTTCTCGGCAAAGCAGCAATGATTTCCTTGAGCTGGTAATCCAAGCATCAGAGCATCGAGATGTCACAACAGCATAAGAGGCAGAACCAATTACAAGAAAGAAAAAAAGACGAAAACAAAGAGAAGAAACATAAAAAGAGTTTCAACCACTCCTAAACAGATTACCAAGACATAAAGAAAAGAGAAACATGTGCAGGAACCCATTGCTGAGGTAAAGCTATTCAATGTACAAACACTGAACAAATATTTTCGGCTTTACCTCCTCTACTGCTTCTTGCTATTGAATGTGACAAAACTTAATTGACATTTTCTTTTAACAAACCACATATACTATTTTCTTATCCAAAATGTAAGCATCGCATAATCGGCAAGGAAGATCATAGGTTTTAAAAAGAAGGCTTTTAGCCAAAAAGGTGAATCATTAAGACATATGGTAAGCAAACATACAGGAAACTAGGAAACTTGGCAACACGGAGATAAGAAGCATGTCAATTGCTCAGGAATTGCTAAAGACAGATTTTTGGATAGTGAAGGGTCTATTTAATTATTTGTTATCTATTGTCACCTAAAGTTTGGAACATTTTGGCCAATATTCTTCAGCAGAAGGGAACACAGCTCCTACAACAATTGTTCAGAATTTACTCTCTCAGATATCATACTATAATTTACCTCCATTGCTTGTTTACATGACCCTTATAGAGTTATAGTCAACGAATCTTCAGAGAATTTGCAAAGACGCTGTTAGGCCTCTGGAAGTATCGCACTTCAAAAGAAATGTACCAACAAGTGTACAACAATCCACGTGCATCTATATTTAGTAAAGGAAATTGTTACACCCAATCCACCTAAGACCAAAATATGTGAAAGTAGTTGCTTGAGTGGATTTTTCTCTGCATTCTATGGCTTCACTTCTAAGACCGGGAAAATATCATTTGTTCGTTCCACATTATTAAAAACAGTAAGAAGTAGATTATGTACTAGCTCTAACCTGTTCATATGAAGCAGACTTGCATCCTGGGTCTACTATGAGTGCTTCCCCATGAGCGATAAAACCATCATCACGCTCACTAGCATTACCTTCAGGCAGGAAAACAATTAAGTTTGTGGTACGAAAAGGCTTAGCTGTTCTACTTTCCATTGGTATAATTTTAACACCAAGAGGGTACTCCTGCAACATGAGAAAACCATCAGCTCCTACTGGACAGTATTTTGTCCTTAAGATAGTAAAAAGAATCAAAGATACAAAATTTTCACATCTACATGTTCAAACAGTTTGATATTCGTTGCTTATCAGACTGAGGACTCTTTCTGGAGTTGACATCTTATATATAGATTAAATTTCAACTGCTCGTGCAACTAAGAGAAACTTCAGAGTAAAGATCTCAAGTGAAGTTTAGTGATTACACTTCAACAAGTCTCAACAGCCACCAAAGTTGTGCAGAATGAACAATTTCTGGCTGACTTAATCAGCTTTCGAAAACAAAGAACAATGAGAATGAATGACCATATCAGGGAGTTTCTGATAGAGTGTCCCTTAAGTTCTTTCTTGACTTCAGGTTTTCAGAAAAATTCTAGTTAGGTCCCATCCCATGAAACATCAGCGTCAAATTAGTATTTATGCTTTTCATGATACTTCTAGCCCCTCTACTTATGTGGAATACCATTAGTTGTCCATGTATTATTCATTTCTCATTTCTTAATGAAAAAACTTTGACAGGTCAGCAAGCACAAGACATAATAACAAACCTGACATTTCAAGGTGGGAGGAATTTTCCATGTCCCAGATTTTGTTGAATCATTCAGAAGACCAACAACCACCACTGATCCTACACGGTCACTGCAAGGCTTCACTTCAGCAAGCATACTAATGCATCCCTCAGTGGTCATCCACTTGCAGAGCTCAACATCTGTTCAATGTTAGTTACCATGTTACAATCTCGACAATCATCCCTAGAGGAAAAAGGAGAGCAGGGGAGGTATAAAAAAAATGGTAATTTCGTCATTCATAACCATTAGAAATTATCTTGAGCTGAGGGTCTCCGGAAACAGCCTCTCTACCTCCACGAGGTAGTGGCAAGGTCTGCGTACACTTTACCCTCCCCAGACCCCACCTAGTGGGATTTCACTGGGCATGTTGTTGTTGTTGTTGTTATAACCATTAGAAATTATGGATGCTATTTCATTTGGGAAAATACAAAAGCAAAAAAGCAGGTTTATCATTATGAAATTCTATGTAGAAGGACAGTTGTCATTTCTCAGTCACCGAGGAGATACACAATAGACAATAAGAGGTAATGAAGCAGTAAAAATATGTATGATGGTTTCTAACCCCTAGAGTCTTATATACTGAATCTATTAAATTCGACTTGCACATTTGGGATACGATAGAGAGTGAAATTCCAACCAAACTGAGTTTTGACACCACGTGCTTTCTCCTTTCGAAAAGTTGAAGCAAATGTGGATCGCAGATAAAGATTGCGGTCATTAATTGATTTCACAAATACTTTATTCAGATTCAGTTAGGATATCAGTCTAATCAGACCATCTCTCGAAAAACAAATCTGTTATAATTGTAGAAGAATAATCATGCTTCTCCAACAATAGATCACACTTCTGAAAATTAGTAACCTGCATTATATGTGAAAATATGCTTTGGTAGTATACCTCG
>JAJOOR010005736.1:0-34769 GCA_036250505.1 Solanum acaule
GCACAAGGTAGTACCAACAGGATTGATTTTTTGAAATTCAAGAAGTTCTATAATTCATCATTGATATTTCTTGTTATCTAAAGAAAGGTGTGCATAACTTAAATAAGCAATGGAATACTATAAGTGGTGGAGTGGCCTCCGCTTAAATTCAGCACCTAAAAGAATTTATGTTTTTTGGGTGAACTAAGTTGCCCCTAAAAAATCCTTATACCAATGGTGATGCTTTTTATTCTTTCAACCAGGACTCTAGTATGGATATGAGAAGCTTGCACAGTTTACCGCGTGGTATTATCCAAGCAAGATCAGATCTGGAGTTAAAGCCTCTGTGGTCAACTACTAGTTCAAAGTCAAAGGCAAAGGTCTTACTCTCTATACTCCTGAACTGTGAAAAGATAGAGCGACCTCCTTTGGATATGTTATCATATTTGTTACCACACTTTTCCCCTCGCCGGGCTGTCTATCACTCTGTCTTGCATCTAATTTGTGGCAATGTTGTGTCTCCATTTCAGGCTAGAAATTCTAGCTCTCATAATTTGTTGGCAGTTCCAGTTGGCATTAAACAGAAGAGCAATGTTGATGCTCTCGTCCAAAAGGTATTACATCTAATTTATGCTTGTTATGGACAGCACTTATGTTGTAGTACTTTCTGATTTTTCTATCTTATATATACCTGTGACCTAATCTTGTGATATTCAGTTTCTTTCAGCAAATTTTACTGTCATTCTATTCCACTATGATGGTAATGTTGATGGGTGGGAAGACCTCCAATGGAGTAAAGATGCCATTCACATTGTTGCTCACAATCAGACAAAATGGTAAGAAACACACTCTATAGGGGATTAAATTGACACGAGCAGATTTAAGGACAATAAAGGGAACACTTTAGTGCCACCTTGACTAGCAATATTTCCGTGATTTAGAAGTGCTGTTCAACTGGCCTGTCCTTAGGCCACAAGTTGCTTGAAATTAATCTGTGCTTTTCATTAATTCTGAAAGTTATTGTCTACTGATCCAATACAAAGTTGCTGGAAATTAGTCTGCTTCATAATAACCATCCAGGATACCCTGCAATTCTTTGCTGAACAAATGATGCCATCTTGTTCTTCATTTATCTTTTGACTTAATGAACTCCTAATATATCCTAAGTTGGTCTCATCTTTTGGCTGTATGCAAAGTGTTATTTAACTTCTTTAAGGTCCTAGTGTTCATCTTATGCGAAGTTTTCTTCCTTGTGGATGCATCTAGCTTGTATGGCTTATGCTAAATGATATCTCACCATTGTTGTGAATTTATCTGATGCAGGTGGTTTGCCAAGAGATTTTTACATCCTGCGGTTGTTTCAATCTATGATTATATTTTCCTTTGGGATGAAGATTTGGGTGTGGAGAATTTCCATCCTGGAAGGTAGGATGATTGCACGAGGTTGACGTTGGCTTTCTGTTTATCTTATATTTTTAATCCACCAAGATACATTTGATAAAAGTTGATCACTCCTGGTGAGTATTGTGAATATATTTTCTGTTAACTCGTTTTGTAGAAATAAAACAGATCTAATCATTTGATATCTCCTGGTGGATTATTGTGAACAATGATCCTATGAACTCCTTTCTTAGAAATAGGCAGATGTTATCATTTTAAATATAAATCAGTATGAGTTTGTTTCTATGATCCTGGATATTTTTCCTCTCCTATTTTATTTCTCAAGCATTTGGTGTCAAAAGTCATGACATGTTTCCTTGGGCATTCCGAGCTTTGAGGAGATAAACAGTAGTTGCTTCATTTAGTATCTACAGTTTATTGTATTTACATTATCATGTCAATGGATGCTTTCTATTACTTACTCTGTTAACCAGGCTTCCTTTTTTATGGGGGTTCTTGCTCTAGAAGGATGGTTGTTAATTTTATGAAAGCAACAAGTCTTACATGCCTCTTTGCTAATTATAATTTTCTTTCAATTGCGTCCTTTTGTTATTAGGTACCTTGAAATAGTAAAATCTGAAGGACTGGAAATTTCTCAGCCAGCTTTAGACCCGAATTCAACTGGTATCCATCATAGAATCACAATACGAAGCAGAACAAATAGGTTCCACAGGTAAGTTCGCCTGGCTATCCAACCACCCAAATTCAACCTTTTAGTCCACCTCCTTTGGGTGAATACTGATGCACAATTCCTTTTTGCAGAAGGGTCTATGATATTAGAGGTAGTACAAAGTGTTCAGACGAAAGTGAAGGCCCCCCATGCAGCGGGTAAGTGTAACACAATTACTGGATCAGACTGTTATGAGCCTTTGGGCATTGGTTGGTCAGGATTAGTTTTTGCATCAGTTCCTGATGTTCAAAATGACCCTGTTGTATACTCTCTTCCTACAATTTTGTTCTACAAAAAAAGATTTTGAGAATATTTAACTTCTTGAGTGTCTTGAGGTAGATGCAAGTTCTTCCGGATTTTCTTTACCATGCATTAGCAGAATGGTTGATTCACTCTCCTTTTACAGATTTGTGGAAGGAATGGTTCCGGTCTTTTCCAGATCTGCATGGCTTTGTGCCTGGCATCTTATACAGGTAGAACTTGGTTTCTCTCTTAGCTGAGATAGGACATTTTCAGGCCTTTATTAAGAACCCTATGCATATTCTTAATGATAACATAATCAGGAATATAAATGTAAGTTTTGAGGAGGGTGTTGGATTTTGATATTTTTATTTCGATTTGAAAGAGGCAGGCAAAAGTATTCTAGAAGTGTGTTTTGATTGAGTGCCTGAGTTTTGGTCACTTTGTTGATCATCCCAATGAGTGGTACATTTTGAAGAATTCTGGCAGCTTAAAATTAAGAATTCTACTGTGTGTGCCTGTGCTCTAAGTTACATTCTTCTTAGTGGAGTGGGGAGCAGTGTTCTCTAAGAGATGATGACTATGTCTGGTTTGTGTCAGAACTTAAACAGTTCCGTATAAATTGTTGCATTTGCTCATCTTATAATCACGTTTGATTTCATTTTGGATTGAAATGCTCGTATACTGTTAATGTGCTCTAAGTTAAATTAGCAAAGCTCAGCGATGTTCTTGGATTACTTTTCCACTTTCACTTTTGACATGTTGTGTGGACGCACTATCCACTTTCATTTTCCGCTCTCGTATTGATTCATCATCCTGTTTAGATGAGCTGCTAATGGTTGCTCTGTGCCTCTTTCCTGTCAGAATGATCTTGTTCATGGATGGGGAATGGACATGAAACTTGGTTATTGTGCACAGGTGAACTTTCTTTTCGGCTTGTTAATTTACAAGATGAACCTCTCATCCCTTCCTGTCGATGTTTTTATGCCCGTTGTCTCCGGAGTGTAAAATAGAATTTCTGGAATGTAAATTGCTATATATTTCTCTTTACTCTTTAAAACTGTATGTTCTGATACAGCCCTAAACCTGTTTGAATTTTATTATTGTAGGGAGATCGATCCAAAAAAGTGGGAGTAGTTGATAGTGAATATGTAGTGCACCAGAGCATCCAAACTTTGGGCGGACAATCTTTGAAAAAGGTGACTCACTATATCAATTATCGAAGACTTTCGATTCGTTTTTGCAACTATCCTCATTAATCATCCCGAATATGTTAGATAAGGTGTTCTTTAAGTCTACAGATAGAGGCTATATTAGAATAATTGTGCTGTTTGCTTATTTGTACCTCCATTCACCTTTCTTTTTTCTATGTGCAGGATTCAAATCCTGAAGAGTCTGTGAAGGTATACATCTGCTTCGACAGTTTGATTTTTCCAACATATATCTTCTTCTACTGATGTTTCAACTGATTCTTGTCCTTGATTTTCATTTTCTTTTCCTTGACATACAGAGACACGTTGTTGACGTGCGATCTGAGGTGAGTGTCTTGCTTATACGACAACATATCTTGTTTCATCCAACTTTCTTCTTTCATTTGTTGTTCATCTTGTGTGCATCATTACTATCTGCCCTTCCATTTAGCTTATTTTCAGCTGCTTTCCGGCCTTTCCCATTTTGCAGATTCGGAGACAATCAACTTACGAGCTGCAAATATTCAAGGATCGATGGGAACGAGCTGTGAAGCTGGACAAGAACTGGGCGGATCCATTTAAAGCTAGCCAGAGACGTAGACAGCTGTATAAACAAAGGCGAAAATCAAAGGTTAAGAAGCTCAGATAAGGTTCATAGGTTTATCTCAAATCCAGTCAATGGGGAAAACAAAAGCTTCATAGGGTTCATGTCTTGTAATTTGTTCTTCTTTTTAGGCCCCTTGAATCTCATGATTAGTTCATTACATATATAGGTTTAGTTTCTCCTAATTTTTATACTGAATGTATTTAATAATTTTCTTCTTTTTAACTTTATTTTCTCCACCTTTCTTCACTTCTCTTTTATGTACATTTTTTTTTGTAACTAGCCTTGGGTTAACACATTGTTTCTTTTGATTTTAACTTCCTTTTTCTTCTGGTCTGTGGATTTTTTTTAGTACATTTGGAAAGACCAAAAAATGAAATCTATGAAGTGTTGAATTAATTAGCACTAATGTTAAATGGGGTCTATATATTGAAGGATTGAAGTTTGTAATCTATATAACCATCTTATAATCTTTCTCACTCGCTTCTTTCCTCCCTCTCTCACTCACCTTTCTCCCTCTCTTGCCCTCTCCTATGAATCACGTGTATATAAATTAAAGTTAAACCCTAGGTTGAGAAATTGAAAACCATTATTTGATCTACCACAACAATGCCACAAGTGAAGCTTGTGGCTAGGAATTTCATGGACATGGTGGCTTCATTGCCTGTGATGAGACTGACAATGATCGTCTTTCTTCTTCTTCTTCTAAGTATGTATTTATGCACGATACACTTGATATATCGTGTATATTTAATATATACATGTATCTATTCAAACAACAACAACAACATACCCAGTGAAAATCCCACTAAGTGGGGTCTGGGGAGGGTAGAGTGTACGCAGACCTTACCACTACCTCGTGGAGGTAGAGAGGCTGTTTCCGGAGGACCCTCAGCTCAAAGATGAACTGAATACATCGCTGATACACTATCCAAGTTTGTCTTCAGATACATTGTATCCAATATTGAATACACTAGATACTCGATATCGGATACATTATATGAAATTGTATTGGATACACTAGATGAAATTGATGTCAGACACAAATATACTTATAGAAATTGATACAAGCTTGTATATATACACAAATACATTGTGAAACACATATACATGGAATGAAAGGAATGAGAGAAGGATAGATGCGAGCGAAATGAGAGAGAAGTGAGCGAGAGAAATAGGCAATGTATCCTAAATACATATGAATCACTCTTCATATACAATGTATCCTAACATGCTCTATGAAATTTGGTCCCCTAAATTAAACCCACCCAAATCGGCCCAACTAAATCCAAGAAAATAACCCGGCCCACCATCTCCTTCGTCCACATATCACTCCATCACCTTAAATCTCTTCCTAGGGTTTAACATAAACCCCTTCTCTCTCTCTCTCTCTCTCTCATCGCTGCGTAAAGCTATGAGTTTAATTGCCGGTTCATACGAGAGATTCATTTGGGGATTCAAGTTGAGGTCCCTCAAGAATGATCAAAATTACGAACTAACCCCTCTCTTCTCGTTTCCTTCACACCTTTCACCAATTAAATGCACCGCCGTCGCCGGTTCTGCCGCTGTATCCGGCGGCGCCGATGACACAATCAAAATCTATGACCTTTCTACTTGCTCAGAAATTGGGTCACTACACCACTCTGCGACCGTTACTTCACTTTCCTTTTATACCCCTTCTTCATTCTCCTTCCCTCGTAACCTTATTGCCGCTTCTGAAGATGGTTCCGTTTCCATATATGATGCTGATCCTTTTGTTCATCTCAAATCGGTGAAAGTGCATCGTAAGGCAGTGAATTCTATTTGTATTCATCCGTCGGGGAGGTTGGCATTGACTGTTGGAAGAGATGAATGCATGGCTATGGTTAATTTGGTTAGGGGAAGGCGAAGTTTTTATTGCAGGTTGGGAAAAGAAGCTTCTTTAGTTAATTTTAGTGATGGTGGTGAAAAGTTTTTTATGGTTATGGATGATAAGATTTCTGTACATGAATCTGAAGATGCGAAAACTATTCTAGAGCTTGATAGTAAGAAGAGGGTGCTTTGTGCCACTTCTGGGATGGTGAGTTTTCTGGATTTTTACTAGATTGAACTCTCCTCAATTTTTTGAACTGACATATTTTGATCACCTACTTACTGTATTGATTATCACTTTCTAGAAGTTGGTTTTACAGGACCATTGCCAAAAAAATTCACTATGTATCCACTATGAACGCGTGCTTATGTATTCACCTCTTGTGGTTGTGTGCGTCGTTTGCAAGATCCTTAGACCATTATACTTTGTTAAGAGTGTTTATGAGGTTCAACCAGTAGCAAGTAGAATAGCCATCTGTTCCTCTGTCACTGGATTTTGGTTGCAAATTAGTTGATTTTTCCGTATGTAATGGGATCATGTTGGTGGGGATATACACTTTTATTTCTTCTTAACCCAAATAACCAGTAGAGAAGCCTATCTAGCTAATCAAAGCCCTGAACTGAAGTTTTCAGAATGCAGTTTAACTATATCTGTTTCTAGCAAATCCTCTTAGTGTTCTTGGTTGCTCAGTGATAAAACACACTTTTAACCTGTTCATTAAGTTTCCATGTGGCATATATGGGTTAATTGAGATAGCCTGGACTATACTGGAATTTGAAGCATGAGAATGTAGATGGCGTACTGTCAAAAAATATTAATCGGATATATAAGATGGAGTCAGGAAGCTTTCTAGTTAGCTTATTTTCTTAGGTGTCATAGACTGTTTTGTTGGTGGTTAAATAGATTTTTGCTATACTTAAAGGGCTACAATTTTCTTAAATATATTAATCTCATATATATATATATATATATATATATATTTTACTTATTTTTACAAATGAGTCTCTTGTGTGTGCTTTCTCTTTCTTGTTTAATTTTCAATCCATCATTTTTTTTGTATAATGGTTTTGTTTGGGTCAGCTTGCAAAACTTCCATTAATCCACATGTTACCTGCTATTTTCCACCAATGCAGGTGGTAGTTAACTCTACCCAATAGAATTCACCTAGTATTTTGTTTGTATATTCCAGATTCATTGACACCAAAAACCACACCTTGGGTGCTTTCTATCCCATCCTTTTCCCTGCATGTTGTGCATTCTTTGTCTATCATCTTGCGCTTGACGTCCTACCATCCCACTTTCAAAGCACCAGGAAAATATTCAGGATTATATACATCATGTAAAGTTTAGTTGTAGGCTCCAGTTTGTTTTTCCTTCCAATTCTTTGATTTACTTCTTGAAGCTGAAAGTAATATTTTACAGCATGGTATTTTGTTTACTGGGGGAGAGGACCGGAGTATTAAAGCTTGGGACATTACTAGTGGAAAAATTGCATATAGCATTGAAGATGCACATTCTACCCGTGTGAAAGGCATTGTTGTGCTACACAAAAACAGTGATGGTGATGCTGAAGATCATCAACACATAGTAGCATCAGCATCATCAGATGGGGTCATACGTGTTTGGGATGTTCGCATGACTAACAAAGATAAGCCAAATCCACTGGCTGAGGTCAATACAAAATCCAGGCTGACTTGTCTGGCTGGATCATCAATCAAATGTGAGCCTTCCTTTGCTATTTGAATTTTCCCCTCTTAATGTTTGCCTAATTTTAAATGATTCAGATAGTCACTGCCTTGACTGGTAACTTTTTGAACGGATTAACTTTGCCTATTCTGTTCTGTGGTGCCAAATCATTTCATTAAAGGTAAAATGAGAATTTTAAAGCTAAATATTTATAAATCTATAAAAGTGACATTCTTTTTGGGACAAACATAAAAGGAGTGTGTTTCAGATCAATTGAGATAGGAGTATGAGTACAAAAAATTGCCAATCATTTCTCTTTTTGATAACTACTATAAAAGAACTATAATCTTTTCATTGGCATTTTTTTAAAATTAACTATTAGCGCTCCATGTGAAAGAAGAGGGATGCTTTGAGTCTAATGCCAAAGATAAAGGACTATTTTGGGCCTTCTCTCGAGAAGTGTCCTTGAAAAATAGTTCACAGGAGCTAACCAGCATCTTATCAATTTAGCTGGAAAAAGAGTCACAATTGTTCAGTTGTAAACATAGGCGTCTGACAGCTATAAATTGCATGGAATTTGCTACCTAAATGATGAAACACTTGACTGATCTTGTTTGTCATTGTCATCTTTCAGCTATGAAAAGACCACAGGTTGGAAATACTACTTCAAACGGACAACAGCTCGATGCAGGTGAAGAATCCTAGTGCTGTTGTAATTTGCTAATGACAATCACACAGTGTATCTGCCATATTTTTCCTTTAAATTTCCCCCCTTGAAGTTGTTGGAATCATATCAATTTTGTTAGTTAAAGGTGGATCACTCGATATATCTATTTTGTAACGCGTGTATGATTTTAATGAGCATGAAGAGTATTTATTTTGGTTCCTACACGGATGGGACTTCAATTTTAGGAATGTGCAATTTGTGCTGTCGTTTAACTCATCTCCAAATGTCCTACTACTAATTTGTATTCCATGTTCCTCTTTCTAACTACATTTCTGTAAATCATTGTGATCTTATATAACCCTATTTAGACATCTTAAGGTTTTAAAAAAATCTATAATCTTTTCATTTACATTTTTGTATTTCGTATACTCTTCTGATTCTTTCCTTTTAGTTTGTCTAGAAAATGTGACATTTTCAGATTCATAAATTTAGCTTTAAAAGGAATGGAGACTTTTCACTTTGAATCTTCTTTTGATTGGATGATGACACCGGCTACTTATCGCAAGGATTCAGTTATCCAAACAAACATGGGTGGACAGATACATTGGTATCTGTGTTGTTGCCGGAGATAAATTAATTGAGGTGCGCGTAAGATGATTTTTTTCTCATTTATCCAAACGAACATTCGACTTATATATTGATGAGATAGTGCTTAGTCGATATTGAATAAAATTTAAAACACCATTGATCTAAACTCAATTGGGGATTTAGACACCAAATTTTGATGTATTTTCTGCGCTTGATACTCCTGATATGTTAAAAAAAAAATAACTTACACTTTTTTTTATATAATATTTATTTATTAACAAATAGGGGTGTTTTTTGGGTTCAAGCCTTCGAGGGTATACAATCGCCGTTGTTAGAAGCACTTTACCTTTTAATGTGGATGTTTTGACACGAATTTGGATATAGTCAAGCAATAAGGGTAGTAATAGGGTTGTTTTTTCTTTTTTCTTTTTTCTTTTGGATGTCAATGTCTGAAAGTTCCTTTTGTTTTCTTTTTATTTTTTCACTCTTTTTCTAGTCAAAAGATATTGGGAAATGGAAACAGGAGAACAAAGACTCATCAGAACCAAAAAGTTGGTCAATTTCATACTCCAATTTTTAAAAAGAAAATAGTGAATAATTTCTTTTTTGCAAAAACGAGTTTAAATACTTTTTAACGATGACTTTTCAAGATTAATTTAGTTTCTTTTAACTATATTTATATTTATTATTAAGACTTTGTTTGCAGCTGCCGCTAAAAATGTTAAAAAAATTCATTGCTAGAAGAGTTAATCCTCCTACCTCAATTATTAATTAAGTTTTATTTTATCGTACCGTGGACGAACTAACATTTGAAAACATATATGATTGCTTTATTGTATTTTCTTATGTGTAATTTTTTTTTTCGTCCAATATCTCAATTATCGGGAAATTTTTAAAAGTAAGAATGGAAAGAGTAAAAGAAAATCGTACAAGTTAGTCTATATCTATTTCATTAAGAAAGAAAAGAATTGATGCAAGTAAGGAGGAATTTATACCTATACAATTGCTACTCTTATTGATATTGATCAATGAGGAATAAAAATGTTGTCTAATAAAAGCAGGAATTTCATTCTATTTTTACCTCAGCGTATGAAACGATATTGAATCAAGTAGATTAAATTAAGTTAAATCAACGCATAAAATAAAGGATTTTATCTCTATATTTACAATAAAGTTATTATCTTAACAATATTGAAACCAAAATCTAAAAAGGTTTATATCATAGGAAAATGAAATGTTTGAGAATGTAAAATCTTATATTGAGATCCTGTTTAGAAGCTCTTTACGAAATCAATGAATAACTTAATATTTAGTTTCTAATTTATTCTTGTCATTAATTATAGTTATTTCCCTAATATATTTTTCAAGACATTGTATTTATTATATTTAAAGGGTCACATAGTAAAATTATTTTTTTATTTATAGTTTCTTAAGAAGTGTGCAAGATCAATAATGAACAAATATTGTTGGACAGAGGGAGTAATAAAAAATATACTAGTGGAAACTTGGATTGTCAAAAAATAGTTGAACAAAAAGGAGAGTTATTGTGACATAATAGCTGTATATACTTTAACAAGAAATACAAGAAACTTGTCCTATTTTAGTTTATCTTTCTCACCCTTTTTGTGTATAAATTTAACATATGAATAATGTTAACACCAACAACATTTATGTTGGGATGATCCTTAATATTTAAATATGATGGAAATGACTTTTGATGTATTTTAAAAGTAATTAATTTGATTCTAAGCGATATAAATAAAGAGGATTATTATTTTTGTTATCGAAAATAAAAGTCCTCAAGATGTATTGTCAATGAGCTAATAATTACAAAATAAAAGATTTTCTTATATCGTTTCATTCGAATTTTAAAATTTATATCAAAATTCTTACATAAAATTTTCAATTTGAAAAATATATTCAATGGAGTTGGAAAGAAAGACTATAAAATATCTTGATCACTTTTTAGAATATACATTAAACACTAGTTAAAAGTCCTTACATTAATAAATGTAATTGATTTAAAGTAATATGGTGCATACAAAGATTAAAACTTTATTTAATTTATATGCTTGGTACTAATTAATTAAAAATTAAAAACTGACCAAAACCACCCAATTTTATCTTTTCTTTGTTTTCTTCTTTTGTCTTTCTACCTCTCTAGAATTGTAGTGGAATTTTCTTTCTTCTCGTTTTCCTCATTCAAATTACAATAGTTTTCAAGACTCTGCCTTTTTTCCTTCTCTGCTAAGCCTTTTTCACCTATTTTTGCTATTCAGATCTCAACTTTTATACTTTGCTTTCCCTCTGTAAATTTCTTGTTTTGTAGCAAAATTCAGAGAGCAGCAAAGTTTTCTTGAAATGGCCGGCCGTTATGATCATAACCCTTTTGAAGAAGAAGAAGAAGTTAACCCTTTTGCTGTAAGTTCCTTCTTCTTCTTTTTTTCGTTTTGTTTTGTGGTTTAATTCTGAAAGTTGATAACTTTCCGTTCTGGGGTTTTCCTATTTTGCTGCTATGCAAGTGGAATGTTTGTTATTCTTCACTTGATCAAGTTTTGAGTGATCGTTAAGTGATTCTACTGGTCTGTTTTTGTGTGTGTGTGTGTTTGGGGGTTAACCCGTGATAAGCGGTTTAATTATGAAGTTTTGTTCGTTTTGTTTTCTGCGTTTTTCTTTTATTGATTGGTTTTGCAAATCAATATTTCAATTTCCTGTAATGGTTACTTGAAAAGGATATAGCTTTAACCTGACTTAAGTTGAATTTGGGATTTTGGGTTTTATATATTTTAGAGTTGATCGTTTTTATTGTGAAAGTGTAGTTGGAGCTTTTTAATCCTAAAAAAAAATAAGTGTAGCTGGTGCTTCCTATTTTCCATGCTTTGTTGGATTGATTGATTTGGGACCATCTTAAGTTGTGGGTTGACGTTTTATTTGCAAAATATTGAAATATATGATTATGGATTGTTATATACTATGATTAGCAAAAGTTGTTTAGTTTTGGTATACTGAGATATGAGGGAAAGCTCTTCCCTTCCATTGAGTCAAACTCTTAAACTGTAATGGTGTCTGAACAGTTAAAAAGTTGGTGTCAAAAGGAAAAATGGTTCCTAGTTTTCATTTCAAATGTGTTCCATTATGCAATTGGTAATAATGTTTCCGGTGGTGGTGGATAAGGGAATCCAGGATCATATGTGGATTCGTTCCTTGGCTTAACTTCATCAGATATGTGCAATCTAATATAATGATTGGCATAAAGGTTGTTGTAGTAAAAGTGATAAGTTCTTTTGTCTGTAATACTGTAATGCTGGAGGCATTTTGGAGACAGTTTCCGTCATATTTGAATATGAGAACCCTCTAATTCTTGATGTGTTTTTAACTTAGGATGTTCTGTCCATAGTAATGTAAGTATAGTGAATGATGTCACAGAGTCATGCTAGATCACACATCACAGGATTTTAGATATTTTTGCACTGATCTCCTCCTGTGCATGAACGTTAATTATGGCATCTATGTGTGCAAGTGTTGGATAAATGGATGATGTAATTTTTTTTTTGTATAACGGTCTTAAGTATCTTCTGAAAATTACTGCAGGATGGTGGAGGCAGAGGGAAATCTTCAGGGCAATCAAAATTTAGTGGAGGTGCATTTTATACCACAGTAAGTTGGACATACTTTTCTCTGTCCTATCTGTCTATCTCAGTTCGCTTACATCAGGATCGGGGTTAGGAAACCAATTTTCCTTAGTTTGGTAAATAGATCAATATTTCTACTTTTACAAACTGCAATTGTATCTGAACTAGCATTTGCTCATGCTTAGTCGCTTTATCTTTGTAACCTCCCTCTTTTTGGGGCGGGGGAGGTGAAGTAGAAAGGAAGAACGTAGGGGTAAATTATTGGATTTGCTTCTTTTGTTGAGTGTTCGAAGTTGCTATGTGGATAACATCTTTTGCCATTCTCTTGATGTATTATCTTAATATTTTCCCTTTTATCAACTTTTCAGTCTGGGAGTGTGCCTCCAGCAACAAACTCCAGACTTTCACCCCTTCCACCAGAACCAGCTGATTTCTATGACCGCAATGCGTCAATCGATATTCCTCTTGACAATGCTTCGGTAGTTGGAACTTTCTGAATCTCTGTGTTGATTTGTCATCTTTATCTTATTTGACATTAATATCTATGATGGTTTCTTAATTTAAGTTTGTTTGAATTATAGGACCTGAAAAAGAAAGAAAAAGAATTACAGTCTAAGGAGAATGAATTGCGGCGGAGAGAACAGGTATGGGATGATGAAAATTTGAACAAGTGTTTAATAGTCCCACCCTTTTTATAGTGTTACTGATCTATTTGAGCTGAAAATATCAGTTCCCTCTATTTGCACCTCAGCTCTTTGTTGCTGGTGTATCAGTGTCATTTTTCACTTATCTGACTTCTCTTTGTTTTGCAGGATCTTAAAAGGAGAGAAGATGCTGCGGCAAGAGGTGCTTTTTTTGCTTTTGCTTTAATTCTTTTTTTGGTGTTTATCCTTCTGCTATCCTTCTTTTTAATCTTCAACGAATATTCAGTCTTGCAATATTTGTAGAATTTAAACTACTAATATGAAGTGAGAACACCATATATAGTTTCTAATTACATCCGAAGGAAGAAAGATAACGGGACACTTCTTCTGCTATGTTCCAGATTGAGCCTTCTGATTTTTATCTAGGGCGATTTTTTTTTTTTTCGTCTTCTCAGACAGTCCTCACCATTCTTTCCACATTTGAAGTAGAATTCTGATGTTCAAATGTAACTTTCAATTCTCTGATTTCCCTGAGTAACTCACAAGTTTTGTAGAATACTGTATTTCAGGTGGAACTTCAGTCCTGTGATTTATGCAGTATCTTACAAGTTTAGTTCATCTTTGAATTGCAGCCGGCATTGTTCTCGAGGAGAAAAATTGGCCTCCGTTCTTCCCTATCATCCATCATGATATTGCAAATGAAATACCAATTCATCTTCAAAAGCTACAATATGTTGCATTTACAACTTTCTTGGGTATGTTAACTACTGCTTACCATGTGTTTGGTTATTCTATTTTGGAATATGGGTTTGTGTTCTTATATGGGGTACCCTCCATTCAAAAAATTGTGGGGTTCAGACCGAGTGTGTCACACATCTAATTCTAAATCAATTCCTTAATTTGTTTAAATAAAATTTTACACATTTAAAAACTACATCGAAGTACTAAATGCAACTTCTTGTAGTAGAAATTATTTAGAGAAGTTCGGATAGAATTGTCAGAAAAATAGTTGGACTCTAATAGTAAAGTGCCAATCAAATTGGGACAAATGTAATAGTTCTTATGACTTAATTCATTGCATCCAACAGTAGTTTCTTAGATTTTAACCAATGCCAGGCATGCTTTTCGTTTCTCACTTGGGACATAAAACCTTTGTTTTGTTACATTAGTTTCCCTTTTTTATTTATGTTCTTCCCCAAATGGTAAAATGCCTCATATTTCCTTATTTATTCATCATTGAAGTGTAATCCCCATTCGTCAAAAGAATATAAAAATAATGAGAAACGAGGACCAAAAAAGTCAAATCCTCATATAATGCCTTTTTGGAGGCCTTCAAGGAATTAGGTACAATATTGCAGAAACTAAAAAGACCCTAGTTTAGTCCACATAGAAAGAAAAACAGAGATTTGAATTGATAATCCTTCTCTTTTTCGTCCCCCTTCCCATGTAACTTGGACTAAAAAAATGTGTGCATACCAGTAAGAGTGTAAGTGTCCGGTAGAGGTGGGGGAAATGTTTTTGCTAATTTCTAGCATTTTTCGAATGATCTTCCTGTAAGTGCCATTATCTCTATTTCGGTACACTTTACTGTACCAGCAGACAAGTGAGGGATCCATATGGCCTGGCTCACTTTCGATCAACATTGTTACTGAATCTTATTGTGAAAATTGCAACTCAAACAAGCATTTGCTTGTGAATTGTTCTGGTTGTTGAATAAAAATTCTTTGCATGTTATAACTTGATAGATCTGTCTGTCTGGAATAATTTTTTTTGAGTATGAATTGTCATCTTGTACTGTATGTGAGTTTCTTGTTTTTCTCTTGCTAATGAGATATATGCTGATTGTGAGCAGGACTTATTGCATGCCTATTATGGAACATTGTAGCTACCACTACAGCGTGGATTAAAGAAGGAGGTACATCGAATCGGCATGTTCTCCTGCCTCTACATGCCATTACTTATCCGATGAAGTCGGAGTACTTACTTTAGTTTTTGTCTGTAGATGTAAAGATCTGGTTCCTTTCTATCATTTACTTCATATCGGGTGTTCCTGGAGCCTACTTCATGTGGTATCGTCCTCTGTATCGTGCTTTTAGGTAAACTTATCAAACAGTTTTTAAATGCGAGAACTGATCTTTTTATTGGTTGTTATGGCTGAAGTATTAAATTCGAAAATTTTGTCAATGTTGCAGAGAACTGATTCTTTAAAATTTTGCATACGCCTCTAATGAGTTTATCCCCTTGTTTGTCTCTTTTTTTGCCTTGTTTTCCCCTTCCCCAACTAATCAAGGTATTTGGTCACAGAACTGAGGGTGCCATGAAGTTTGCGTGGTTTTTCTTGTTTTACGTGGTAAGTTCCTTATGCAATTGTTTTTGTCTATGTTATATAGTCTCTTTGTTGTTTTGTCATATGCTCAACGCGAATGACATGGGAATGGGTACTTCATAAGGATCCTTCAAAATACTCTAGAAACTTTCAAGTAGGTTAAGGTTACTCCCTACCGGGTACATACCTGTACCTGAGTCCATATTACAAAATACAAAGTCAAAGATTTCTTGGATATCTGACTCAAATGTTCAGCTGTCATAGATTTTTCTCTGTTTGCAGGTTCACATTGTATTCTGCGTCTTTGCTGCTGTTGCTCCTCCAGTAGTCTTCAGAGGAAAATCCCTTACGTAAGTTTCCATATTGCATTTGACTTGTTAAAAAGAGTTGTAAAATTACATCAACACTGTCACCTTATTCCAAAAAAGAAATGACTCAAATAAATCCACTGTTTCTGGCATACTAGTTACATAGTTCTCTTTCAACCAAAACACTGAATTCTGCCTTCGTAAAGCTTATTGCTTTTCAATTTTGTGTGGATTTCATCTATGAAGTAGCTAACCGTTAAAATGATCTGATGTTCTGTTATTTGTTGGAACAGAGGCATCCTGCCTGCGGTGGATCTCATTGGCAAAAATGTACTTGTTGGGGTGAGTTAGGACTATTTTCATCACAATCCATAGTATCTCTATCGTACCTTTTACGCCTTTTTGTTAAGATGGACTGACCTTTTCATTAATTTGAAGAAGAAATATGGAAAGAAGAGAACCTACTCAAACTTGTTTCTAATGAAAGTTTTAAGTCAAGCTATTAAAGTTGTGGTTATTAACATGAATCTGTTGTCCTTCCCTTATTAGATTTTCTACTTCATCGGTTTTGGGCTATTTTGTCTCGAGTCATTGCTGAGCATTTGGGTTATCCAGGTCAGACTCATATTTTGTTTCTCCACTTGCCAAAATATCCGTTTTACTGAAGCCCAAAATCTGACCTCCTGGTTTACCTGTACTCTCATAATGCAGCAAGTATACATGTATTTCCGAGGAAGTGGTAAAGCCGCACAGATGAAGCAAGAAGCTGCTAGAGGCGCCCTTAGAGCAGCAATATAATTGAAAGAAATGTTCTTGGGAGAAGGCTGCTAGAAGGGTGTGGGGTGGGGGGTGCTGATATTTCTTGTTTTCATGTATGTTTTAGTTAGTTCAATTACACAAATATGCTGCTTGTTTACATATGCTTTTAGTGATTATTTTTATGATATATTTATGACTACTTAGACCAAAGTGCTGTTAGAAAAAAGATATTATTGATCTTTTGTCAATACTCATTTCTTGTAATGTTTCATCTTAATTCACACATATTTTTCAAATGCTATAAACGAAACATACTTGTTGTAATGAATTGATTTGAAAGTACCTTCATTTAGTGAGTTGAATTATAATTGAAAACGGGCTTCTCACAGCTTGATTCCAAAGGACTTTTAAGTGAGACAGTAGGGACCAGGTCCCGGTACATTAAAGTGAATTAACTCAAATAGTACAATATACAATAATGACTCTCAGTATTGAAATATTATTTTAGAATATGTTTAGCCTTCTTACCTACATTGTTCTCTTGGAAAAATGTATAATAATACATCTATCAAGCGATAGGAGGAAGACGCAATTGAATGAATTAATATATATGTTAAACTTTTGTTTACTCCTCTTTATGAAAATTATGACTTCTCTACTAATTTCATAAAAAAAATCTTCTTAATCCATCTATAGATATGATATAAGATAAGGTTACAACTTACAATTAATAAGAAACTGGTACCATATTAATGAAGTATTAATCTGATAATCATATCCCCTCCACCTCTTCAAATTCTTAGTCAATGTTATTAAATGTAACCAACTAATTGAGTACAAACATCTTTAATTCACCCAAATCTATCAATTCGTCCACAATTTAGAATTCATAGCTTTTTAAGTTCCCACACGAGCATTCTCAAAATGCATTAAACTACATTTATAAGGTATATCCTTCAAATAGTCGCAGAGCTAGAAAATTTTAGCAAGAAAATTCAGAAAACACTGAATTATTATACTTATAACATGTCAAGACGATTCAACAATACATATATATATATATATATATATAAGATTAGAGTAACATCTCAATCCCAAACATGAACTTTTCATCATTAATTCTATTACTTATATCATAAAAATGTAGAACTTAGCTAACATAATATATTGTTCCACATGACAAAACAAATACAACCAAACAACACATATTATAAGTAATATAAATATAATAACTTACTTAGCTATTATTATTTTTTTGCTTCAACAATAAGCAAGACATTTCTTCTTGCAATCCATAGTACATCCACCAGATCCACCACCAAAACCATAACCTTTTCCAGCACTTGAATATGCCTTATAACATTTTGCTGGACATATTAATTTCATACCCAAACATGGGCCGTTTTCTTTACACACAACACTGGAACTTACAACTCCACTTTTTCCATATCCACCTTTTGGGCTTCCAAATCCACCACCAAGCCCAGGAATATTAAACCCTCCACCAGGCCCAAAAATCCCACCAAAAGCCCCATCACCATTGTTTTTTCCATTATTATTTCTGACTTCGCCACTTCCTGTTTCACCTTTCTTTGTTTTTTCAACCCCGTGTTTTTTCGGCTGGATGTGTCTTGTAGCAATGGTAGAAGTGAATGTTATGATGAGCAATAGAGCTAAGAGAGTGAGGGTAGTAATGGAGATTTTCTTCATTTTTTGCTTTTTTAGGTGAAAGAGAGAGGAGAAGAATGAGTAATATTTATGGGAAAAGAGAGTTATAAGTAGATGGTAGTTGGGACACTTTTATGAAGACTTTATATAATTAGAATAGGGTGGGTGCAATTTATTACACTATAGTATACATGATTATATTAGATATGTCTAGATATTTTCCTTTTTAATTAGTGATATTAATGCGTCAACATGTACAGTGATAGAGACAGAATTTACATAAGAATCATTCAACATCTACATATTCAACAAAGCGGTTCAAACAAATCCTTTTTTTGTTTTACCCCTAAACATGTGTACTTATTTATACAAGTGTAAAGGACTTATCATTGAGAATGTGTGACAAGATAGTTAAAAATTAAGATATACTTTGACTAATGATTTTGAATTTTGAAAATAATTCACTTTTAATAAAATGTGTTAATTACCCTGTATGAGTTTACTCAACTTGAATTCAAATTAATCGAATCGTTTCAAATATTAGATAGTTAAACTCGAAAAAACATAAATGGACATAGTAGGGTGGACTATAATTCTATAAATTAGGCATGTAGGGATGGTAGATAGGTAATGCCTTAATGAGCCCTAGGAAGCAGAGAATTAATTTTACATTAATAGATACAAATTAATAAAGGTGATGATACAAGTTTGGTGGTACAAATCAAATAGAGAAATCGTACCAAACTGAAAAGTCAAATAAATCGACAAAAAAAAATATTTTTATCTATAACTTGAAAAAATAAAGCTTGAAATAGTATTTGTGTAACCAAAAATTCGATATAATTAATTTGGTTTGATTTTAATAAAAATTGAACTAAACCACTTCATGTACACCCATAAGTACAAGCAGCGGATTAATTCTCTATATATCATAAGTCATAATTAGAGCCGTCAAAATGGGCTTATTCCATGACCGGCCCAACCCAACTTGTTATTGGGGTAGGGTTGGGATAAGATTTTTCAAGCCCATTTAAAACTAGGGCTTATAACCCGCCCCATATAAGCCCCTGGCCCTTGAGGCTTGATCGAGGCTGGGCCGGGGTCGGCCCATGGGCCAAAACTTTTTAATTAAGGGTAACTTACCATAATCTCACTAATATATAATCTAATTACTTTAATACACGTTATGTTGTAATATTACGAATCTTACCAGATTTTAGTACGTCCAGATACATGTATCTCGGAATATATGGACTCAAAATTAGGTTAATCTGTTCTAGATACACTCTATCCAAGTAGATTCACATGTATCTAGGATGCATAGACAAATCTCGCGCCCTCGCCTCCCTCCAATCTTACCTGTCACTCTCGTATCTCGCTTGTGTATCTGGTATGCGAGATACATGCTAATTACACTAGACTTTTTGCTAGTGTTATTAAAACAACACCATTGTTTGTCATATTTGATTTGAAAATCTTCTCATTTTCTTGATATTATAAAATTATAAGTTTGAAAAGAAAAAAATGAAAAAAAAAAAGTTAAAAAGAAGGGCTAGCCTGCCCCAGCCCTCGGCCCTTCTAGGGATGGATTGGGTTGAGCATTTTCAGGCTCTTCTGAATGAAGGGCCAGCCCGCCCTAACCCTTCAAATTCCTTGGTCCGCGAGGCTTGAACGGGGTGGGCTGGATCGGCCCTTTTTGACAGCTCTAGTCATAACTTTCAGGTCAACTATTCTTTACAATTTTGTCCCCTGATATGTTATTATTTAGATAGATAAAAGAAAAGTTGAAAACGCGTTAGACACCAGTGGTTTAGTTTGAAACTCATATGAATTTATTGTGGCCAAAAAAGCCAGCTCACATGAAATTGTCCTTTGAACCCCGTTTGAACATAGATTTTGATGTTAACATTTGAAAATTTAAGTTTTTGAAGTTGTGTTTAGACATCTATTTAACTGTTAAAAATATTACATTGTGAGTGGGAGTCCCAAAAACTGCTCTGAACGAAAACTTAAAAAAATTTCAAAATTTAATCAAATAGAAATTTTAAGATAATTTTTAAAATATGATCTAAAATATGTAGTTAAACGCTTGGTACATTTAATAGTATCCGTACATGTCAATAGAATGGTTGTTTATTGCCATGTGCGTTTGTAAAAATTGATGGTTGAGATTCATTTGAGAGGTAAACAATTTTAATCAAAATAAAGAAAAGGAAATTAAAAACTAGAAAAGTTATTTTCCTCATTTTGAATGTATTTGTAATATTTTTTAAAAATATTTGATCAACCGAACATGAAAAAAATTAAGGCAAACAGAGACATTAAAAGAAAATTGGACCCATCCTATTGAATTTCACTCGCTTTTGCAGGCCACTCCTATTTTCCCTATGTCTACTTGGGTGATATGATATATCCAAATTTCAATTAATGCATTCTTTTAAGGGAATTAAATTCCCACATGCTGATGCTAGACACTTTTTTTCAATTTTGGCTCCCAGCATAGTGCAATAAATCAGTACCCTGTACTTCCCAGCATAAATCCCGATTTAGTTGGACTCCAATGAGGGTACCGGACACCGAGTAGGAAATTAAAAAAATAAAAAATCAGTACCCACAGTTGCAGTATAATGCCTAGTACTATCATTTATTCATATTTGCAACATAGATGGTCCTATGCACACCATTTGATCACATTTTAGGCTGAAAATTTTGAGTAACATATGGTAGGTTAAAGGCTAGAGGAGTTCCAGCTAGCATCTACAGCCCCGATGATCGTTTCGTGCAGTTTGGCTCCAGCGCAAGCAATTATACCGCGATCAAGTCCTTCTAAGTATTCGCCTTTTGAGAAGTCTAGTGGTTGCCCTCCTGCATCGGTCACCACTCCACCGGCTTCTTCAATGATAAGAACACCAGCTGCATGATCCCATATTTTCTCCTTGTAACCAGCCCTCGCGAACTTCATGTATATCTCAGCATCTCCTCGAGCTATGGCTGCATACTTTACCATGCTGTATACACGTAATGGCTGGTTCCTGCAGTTGATATGCATTCAGCGGAGCTTTAAAAGAATCTGATTGCATCAATATTTTACTAGAGGTTGCATTATAGCTGTCATGGGAAAAACGTAACTGGAAATAGATGCCACATGCTAAGACAACTAGTAAGCAATCGTAAATATAGCATCTTGAAAGTTACACATGTTGACTGTAAGATAGGAAGATCAGTTTTGGAATACGAGAGAGAATGGTGAGAGATATTTACCGAAGTCCAACACTATGAGCCAGTCCTGCTGTGAATGAATGGCTTGAATTTGCCTTCTCAACTGGTTCACAAAAGGTAGCTAGTGCTGGGTTATCGATGGAGGATACTCTAATTTCCCTTGCAGAGTTCGGCCACACAAATTTATTTTCTCTGCGCAGTAACGGTTGCATCCAAGCCTTGCCACCACCTTTCCTTGCATAAAGTACAGAACCTCTATCCGAAGATTCAGATGTAGAGGAGGTCAACCTAGATAAGATTCTCCTATAACCATTTTGATAACTAAGCCATTCCTTCTTCATAGGATAATTTGGACACCCGAGAACCCCAAGCACAGGTTCTCCGTCTTCGATCAATGCCAAAGCAATAGCGTATTGATCTCCACGTACAAAACCCAACGTGCCATCAACAGGATCCAGTACCCAAAACTTGCTACCTCTGGCACCTGCCAAGCTGCAACGACTTATGGCCTCGAGAACAGCTTTAGCATCCAGATCAGTATCAGGACCTTTCAGTCCAAAACGGGGTGCATCGGCTAGACACTGATTCACAGTTCTTACTACTGCTTCTAACAGGCCCACTGCGCTAGCCTTGGAAAGAGCTTCCACATCTTCTTCAGCAACAATAGAGACGTTACTGCCATAAGCCTCAGACAGTACCCAGCTTACAATTGCTTGGACGCTCCAATCTAACAAGATCAAGATTAGTTGATCTTAGCATTTTAAGAAGATACAGCAGTTTTTATGAAGAAAATGGCTAATGCACCATCATCTTGGAAATGCACTCTTGAAGTATTTCAAAATGTTATGACAAACCAGAGCATGACATCAGAAAGTGAAGCCTGATCCTTTCACGTTTGAAGATTAAGTCCAACTTAATGCATTGGACCCCAATTGCACATAATGTTACATGGATCCATATTTATTTTCACATCAATTTTTATTGTAATTTAATTTGAAAACTCTGCACGAAGCACCTATACCCATGTCACACCCGACTTTGTGACATAAAGTAGACGTACCCATAAATGATTCCATGTAACATAGATAGCAGCAGGAAAGAGACAGAGCAATTGTAGCTCAGACATAAAATCTTCTCCTGACTCAGTCTGGGACATCTTATGGTTCTGATTCTAGAATTCACTTATTAAGATAGTGCAACCTTGTTTTGTCATTTGTTCTTCTATTGTCAGTATTTCTGACATTGATGACATAATCTTCAGTCTATCATCACCAGCAAAGTTTCCTACTATAAATCATATGACGATGATGATATTTTTGTTCAATTTTTCTTAGACCAGATTATTACTTCTTGGGAGACAAAAGGACTTATTAATGGATTTGTTGAGTGAAAATGGATGGAATTTAATATGCCGCTATGATTATCAAGCTGTTCTCATCACGAGAGATTCAGAGAAAATTGTGGTTACCTCAATGTTGTATGGTGACTTAATGATTTATGTTTGTTTCCTTGAAACTCAGTAAAGCAACAAGAAAACAACAACAAAAAAGACGATCATATGCACTTATTCATAGATTCAATAACTAAATGATCATCTACGAGTACAACACAAAATCTTTCTTTCCTCTTTGTCTCTTCATGTTACTTGTCTCAACACACATATTTGGACAAGGCAGCCACTCATTACAGAGAGAAAGGCATCAATGAACTTGTGACACAGAGTTACCATCTTTTGCTTGAGGACTGTTAAATTATGCTTTATTAAAAGTCTACAAGTCGTAAAACATAATAGTACCTAGTGCATTAGGTTGTCTTTATACATTGCAAGCTTTAAACAAATACACTTGAAGATTCTAGATTAGGTTAGTATGCTTTAACTCCCACACAACTTCTATAGCACTACAGAAAACCAAAATAGTATGTTCCATTTCACAGGAGAAAACATGGGTTCGATAGAACTCCAAATAATAATAAATACAATTCAATAGTTACCTAATATCCTGAAATGAGTTAAAAACAGACAGAAATGTGTCTCTCACCATCAATTGAAACAAAATGATATCAAGAATCCAGTTTTTTTTACCAAAATACATATGTAGGTAGAGTTTTCATTGAACAAACCATCAATCTTCAACAAGTTACATAATTTTACTAACAAATTGGAAGATTGGGTCCGGTGTGGGCACCCCGGACCGAGTTGTGAATATACTTCTGGTCCTTGAATGTCACACATCTTATCCCGGATAAAAGAATTCTGGATTATCACATGTAAAGATATAGCATGTGACGTAAGTCAACCCTAGCTCATGAAGGGATATTGTTCAAGTCCATATAAGCAGACCACCAATCCATTTCCCAACCAAACCAAATGTGGGACTCTTATCCACTCTAAACATCACACATAACATTCATTTTCGACTATCTAATCAACAATATCCAAAATGATTACTAAAAAAGACACAATCTTTTTCCCTCCCCCAATTCACCTACAAAAACCCATTTCTCAAGCAAAGTCCTAGAATTCCCAAACACCCAAAACACGAAAACACAACAATACAATCTAGAACAATAAGCAACATACCAGCAATTGTCACAGGAGAGTCATCCTCCTTAGAATGAACATGTTCAGAGCTTTCTGATAACAAATTTTCTTGAACCCTCTGGCAGAGCAAGCAAGCCATATGAACAGCTCTTACAGCAATTTCCACTTCTTCAGAATACCCATCTGATATATAAGCCGAGTTAACTTCCAATTTACAATCTTCATCCATTGCAGACACATAATTTGTTTGACTACTAGTTTGGGCAGTGAAACCCAAGTAAGAATCTTTCTTGGTCCAAGAAAGAGTTCCTAATATTTGTTTTTTTGGGAAAATAGCATTCTTCCTAGAAGTATGTGGGACTTTGGTTGAAAAGCTACTAGTACAAGAAGACATAATAGAGATTAGTTTTTTTTTATAGATGAAGAAATTTACACGCAGCTAAAGAAACAGGGGATGAATTTTTTTGTTTTTTTGGTTTCAATGATTGGCTTGAAAAAAACAATGAGTTTTCGTGTGGACTCAATTTGTTTATATAGAGAGTCAGAGACTCCTCAAGGCCAAGGAGCCGCGGAGGTGTCCCGTAGATTACAAAATAATAACTAGTTTTATTTTTTAGTCCGTTTCAAACAATATGGTTAAAGGTATCCATCAATTTTTATTTATGTGTTTATTCTTGTCGCGAGTAATAGAAAAATTCATGATTGATTAGCTTTTCTCAATATACTATTTTTGTGGTCAGACATCTTTTTTGTTTTACTTATTTTCCTTCTCTTCTTTACTTTTTAAATTTTACAGAAACATCAAACAAGTTTCATTGAACATACATGCATGTATCAGTGAGAGGAAAATTCAACAACGCACCAAACAACAACAACAATCATAAAGAAGAGAAAGATGACAAGCAACATAAAAAGCACAACAAAATTGACACAACACACTAAAAGCTAATTTAGAAATGAGGAGAAAAAATCTTAGAATGAACAAAAACATCGCGACTCTTTTACTTCGTCTCTTCTTTTGATGATGATAGAATGTTATTTCTTCATGAAAAGAGAAAGAGATGATTTCTCATGATACTTCTGAAGATACTGATGTAAGAAGAAAAATCATGTAATAATCAAATTTCTTCAAAATATAAAAAGTTTTTGAAAGGATGTTGCACTATAATTTTATATATTGAGAGAAAAAATCATTTTGATTGAGAAACTTATAGAAAGAATAATAAGTGGTCCAAGAGCAAGAAAAAATATTTAAAGAGAGATTCAATTTATTTATGGAATTCATATTAAATTAGGAGGAAAATAAGGAGAATCTATCAATATTTTAATTCCATTTTTTTTGTTTTTTTTCCTTAAAACGTTTTTCTAATTTTTGTTTCCTTATCTATCTTTAATTAAAGTTTGTTTTATTATCTTTTATATATTTTTAACTGAAGTTTGTCTATATTTTTGTAGTTTTTTTTTTTTGTTTTAAATTTAATTTTTTTTTTCTAATTTTAAACCACTGAAAATTTCACTTTCAAATTTTATTGAATATTTAATTTCATTCATCATTAATCATACTTTTTTTTTTACTTCCTTGCCTTAGTTTGATCTCTTTATTCTCATTTATATCATTTCTTTAAATTGCTTCTTTCCTTTTTCTTTTTTTTCTTACTTTTTATTTATTTATTTGTTACAAGAAAATAGTTATTATAAATTAGTAAGAATTGCATATATATTTTACGAAATTTATTTTATTTTATTTAAACATAGATCATTTCTTCTGTTAAAAGATCCATATATATATATATGTAATAATAAAGTTAAAGTTAGAAAAGGATAACAACCTATATTTATTTATTTTATCATATTTTTATGACATTTTCTCTTATATTTTCTTAAAATAATTGCTAAAAATTGTGTCTAGAAATTTATTTATTTATTTTTCGAATTCTTATTTTGTGCATTTTTCCTATTTTTTAAAATAATGAAAATTTTACCTTGAAATTTTGCAGAAATATGACCATATTTAAATCCTTGCATCATAGATGCTATTAATTTTTAAATTTTTCTTTCCTTAAACTCATCATTAATGTAATTTATATTATTTCCTTAAATTAATTTTTTCCTTTCTTTGTTCTTTTTATTTATTTATTTTAAAAATTAATTGTTATAACTTTATTTTAAAAAAATGCATTTTTTATACAGAAATAGACTTTAATTTGTCATTTATTTCTAATTTCCATTTTTTTTGTTTTTTTTTTCATCTATCTTTAATTATAGTTTTTTTTTCCTTTTATATAACTTTAATTGAAGTTTGTTTTATTTTCTTTAATATATATTTGATTAAGGTCTAAATTTATTTCCTAAAATTTATTTACTTTCTTTATTGTTTTTTTTTTCGTTTTATAAATTTTATAATTTTTTAATTTTAAAAAACTGAAAATTTTACTTTCAAATTTTAGTGAATATCAAAGTGACTACATTTAATTCCATTCATCATCAATCATATTAGTTTTTCTTACTCCATCTTGATTATTACTTTCATTTATATCATTTCCTTAATGCTCCTTTTTTTAAAAAATTTTTTTTACCTTTTTTAAATTTATTTTTACAAGAAATTAGTTATTATAACATGGTAAGAATCACATATATATTTTTTATGAAATTTAACATTTTAAATTTATATCACTTCTTCGGCTAAAGATTCATATATATGCGTAATAATAAAATTAAAATTAGAAAAAGATGACAACCTTCTTATTTCAGATATTTGTTTATTTTAATCAAATTTTTTTGACATTTTCTTTTATATTTTCCTTACTAATTGCTAAAAATTATGTGGAAGTTTATTTATTATTTCTCTATTTTTTTATACTTTTCCAAATTTTGAAAAGACTAAAAATTCTACCTCAAAACCTTATTGAATTATCAAATACGCCCATATTTAAATCATTTCATTATTGATGCTATTAATTTTTTAAAGTTATTTCCTTAAATTCATCAATAATGTTATGTGTATCATTTCCTTAAATCATTTCTTTTTTCTTTTTAATTTTTTATTTCTTTATTTATTTCAAAAATTAATTGTCATAAACTGCATAAAAAATGTTTTTTTAATATATAAATAGAATTTGATTTGTCGTTTTATTTTGAATTCTTAGATTATTTCTTCTACTAAAGATCGATATCTATATGTTATAAGAATATCAATGTTGTTCTTAAATGTCTATTGAAATATAAAAATAAAACCAAAAGTATAATAATGCTATGAATGACCCAGTATCGACTAAGAACAACATTGATACTGGGTCATTCATAGATTATTTCTTATTATTTGATCTGAGCAAATTAATATCAATGTTGCTTTTAGTCAATACTGGGTCATTCATAGTATTATTATACTTTTAGTTTTATTTTTATTTTTCAATAAAAGTTGATGACCTACAAAATTCAAGTTTTATTCATATTGTATTATAGATTTAAAAGTAATCACTTTTAGATTGTTAAATTATTTCTGATTCATTAATTTTCTATTTTGCTAACATAATATATTAAAATATTAATTTTGTTCTTATTATTGATTAACTATTATAACTTATAAATCTAAGTGTTTCGGCAAAAAAAAAATCATATGAACTTGAAGTATTGCAACTTATATTTCAATGAATAGGTAATTTATAAAAAGTTTATTTTAAATTATTGTTATACCAGGCGAAGCGCAGACAAGTTTCCTAGTTGTAATATAAAAGCTATTTGGCTACTAATAATTAATTAAGAGAGTTGGAGTTTGACAAATTAATTTTCGAACTTCTTATGTAATTACATTTATTTTACAATAGAAAGACTCAAAGTTAATTCTAGTTGGTTGTTTGGATGAAAACCTTAGCGTGATCATGTTGTTATATCATAAAATATACTATAATTCATATATAAGTATATATATTGAGAAAATACATAAAGTCACCATTAAAGTTGTCTCAAATTTTTAAAAAGATATCGTAACTTTGTGGACATTCAATTACCCCAGAAAAATATTAAATATCTTTGCAACTATACTATTTCAACCTATAACGCGCGTGGAGGTAATTTTATTTGGTGCCAAAAACCAATTAAAAAGCGTCACATTTCAGTTTTCTTTATAATTATTTACTTTATTTAAATACATCATCTTCCCCAAAAAAACACAAAGAAATGGAAAAAATGGAGGCAAATTTCGATCGAGTCGTGAAATATAAATTGTTATCATTCATCAAAATGAAGCAAATGATCTTCAACCAAAGTTGTGATGAAGAAAACGAGGAGACAAACTGAGAAATGGAAAATAAAAGAAAAGAAAAAAAGTTTTTTTCTTTTTGAAACGAATCAAGTCGGGTGAGTTTAATATTTAAATTAAATTAATTTAATTAAAATGTGAGCATCACATGCAGCTTACCAGGTGAAAAAATAAGTTGAAATGGTATATTTACAAAGATATTTAATACTTATGTGGAGTAATAAAATGTCTGTAAAGTTAAGGTATCTTTTTTAAAATTCATGACAACTTTAATGATAACTTTATGTCTTTCTCATATATATATTTAGTTAATCAATATAGGAGTACAAATTACTTGCTTTTGCTTAACAGACACATGAATTTTCATGGTGAGATATTAGCCCTATATTATTCAGGATAACAATGAAGAAGTTACAGATATCTTTATCCTAACTAATTCGTTTTAACATAACCCCACATGAATATTAAATGTATATATTGAGAGTGTAAATCATGACTTATTGTTGATGTCAAAATGACATATTGCTCCTTAAAGTTGATTATACTTCAGTTTATAATATGATTTTTAATGTATGTATATAGGATATATATATATTATATGACTTATTGTTGATTTCAAAATGACATATTCCGATTTGAATCTATGATTTCCAATGTGAAATAAATCTTGTTACACTTTGCTAAATATAATCCTTGGTCAAAACTTTACATAAAACTAATCTACGGGAGCCGCGGAGGCCGGAGGTATTCCGTAGATTACATAACCATATAACTATTTTCATTTTTAGTCGGTTTAAATATTTTTCCTTCTTTAGCAATACTTCACTTAAAAAAAATAAAATGAAGACAATATTATATTTTATAACTTTAAAAATTCAGTATCCTACTTGATATAGATCACAAAATTTAAAATTTTTTCACTCGATATACAAAATTTTACCTAGGAAATATTTTCTTTTAGAACACTTGGGTATAATCTGCACAAATGTTATCCCTGTCCCAACTCCGACTTGACCTTAACATCGATCCCGGATACACATATGACTTATTGCTGATTTCAAAATGACATATTCCGATTTGAATCTATGATTTCCAAGGTGAAATAAATCTCGTTACACTTACCTAAATATAATCCTTAGTCCTAAATAGGTTTAATAATTTACGAAACTTTACATAAAATTAATTTTGGTTAAAAAAAATTCAGAGCTTTATATTCATATACTCACATATATAATACTAGTAAATTTCTAAATTTGACATTATTTCAACTTTGTTTATTACTATGTTTATACACATATATAAATTTTATTAATCATAAGCCTTTAAATATGTGCATAAAAAACATAACACAAAGATATATTCATCCTAAATCGGTTCAACATAACCCCACATAAAAAACAAATATGTGCATAAAAAACATAACACAAAGAAAGTATAAAATGATTTATTGATGATTTCAAAATGACATATAATTCGTGTTTATTAGATAGTTTTTGAGAAGTGAGCAGAATTAAAAAGGGTGAGCTAACAAATAATTGTCAACTTTAGTTGTTACAGTTATTTTGGGATAATCTTTTGAGCTTAAACGACAATTAAAATGGAACGGAGCTATATATATAGGAAATGACTTATTGCTGATTTCCAAATGACACATTATTGCTACTCAAAGTTGAAATAATGCATGATCAGTTTATAATCTGGTTGATCACTGTATTATCGATCTAAGTTGAATTCCAAAGTAGATCCAAAAATTAATCATATCCTTAATTTTCTGATATGAGACGAATGGAATAATATGATTAACACTTAACCAATAACCTTTCCGTTTTTTGAACATTTACTATTTATTTTTGTCTTGGAGCAGTAATATAGATTTGCTTAATTTACTAATCTCATCAATATAATAGTCCAAAGTTAAGTAAGTTACTCTAAAGTCTAATCATATGAGATAGTAACTGATATTAATGCCAAATGATGCATTGCTTTGTTCAACACATCGTCATTCAACTTTATATTTCATCTTAATCACACATAATTGTGTTCATTTTAACTTAGCACAAAGTCGATATTACAAGTCGTACAACAAAAAATTATATACAATAATTATATGTTTTTTAGTTGGCTGTATGGATACTTACTGATTATATTTATCGAAAGAATGTATAACGAAAAAATATCACTTTCTTGTTAATGCAATAACTAAACTTCATATTACAGTAGGACAAATGTTAGTTTTGCTGAGTATAATTTAATTTACTCTTCTTAAGACAAATAAATAAGTCCAATATCAATCATTCAAACAAGAGGGGACAAAAGGGAATTTAGTTAAGTTGGTCAATATAACTAAGATTATCTAACATTATTCGTTTTGTTGAATCATATAATTACTTTACTAATATATAGAGAAAGGAATATGATACGTTGATTAACTCACGATGATGTGCTCAAATGTTAAGGGGTCGATTAATTTGTGGACTAAGTTATTACGAGATTATAGTTTCAAAATGACTAATTTATCTTACCTTTCAAGTGGGTTAAAATAACATCAAGATGAGGATTTTCAGTAGTTCAGTTGGTTAGCTATATGAACTTTTACTTTGTTAATAAGAGTTTAATTCTCAATCCTGTAATCCCCTCTCCTTCCCCATTTTTTTTATATATATATAAAAATAAAATACCAAATTTGATGGGATAAGATAGGATATCCTAAGACTAAGAGCTTGTTTGGATTGACTTAAAAAAATAATTTTTAAGTCAAAAATAAAAAGTCAAACTTAAATGATTTTTAAGTCAAAAAAATTAAAGTTGGGGGATACCTACTTTTGGCTTTTAACTTATTTTAAGTCATTTCAAACTTATTTTAAGTTATTTTTAACATTTTCAAACACTTCTTAACTTATTTGAAGTTATTTTTATATTTGCCAAACATTTCTAAAAGTCAAAAACCGACTTAAAAGTAGATTTGACCAACTTTTAAGTCAATTCAAACACCTTCTAAATTTATAATGTATTTAGTTGAAGATATAAATTTATGTTGAGATTAATTATTCCTTCAATCAAATAAAGTATAAATTTGATCACAAAGTTAATCCAAATTAAAGGTTCGACTAAAATCTCAACTTCAAATCAATTTGATTTGAAATCATGACCTAAACGGACCCAGACCCTTAGTTTCAAAAGTTGATCAATGGAGGATACAACTTACAAGTTGCTCTCTTCGTTCACTTTTACTTCTCCACTTTGAATTTTGTATACCTCTTAAGAAATAATGATTAATACAAATATTTTTATCGTAATACCCATTAGGGGTGTACATGGCCGGGTTGGTTCGGATTTTTCAAATATCAAATCAAACCATTTGTGTCGGATTTTTACATTTATAAATCAAACCAAACCAATAAATTTTGTTTCAACCTCGGGTTTTTTCATATTTTTTCGGGTTTTTCAGATTTTCGGCCGTTAAAGTATTCATACAAACATATAATTTACTTGTACTCCAAATATTTATTTAGTCCTACCAAAATACAACTATCTAAGGTGTTTCTTAAGAAAATAACACAAAATATGATATGATTAATGACACTAAAATATCCAACAAAAATAATAACAATGAAATCGTGTAAAAAGAATATTGCAAATTAATAAGTCATAATGAAAATGATCATAATTTAAAAGTACAAAATCATGCTAAAATAAGTTTAATAAGTATTAGTTACATGACTAAATATTAAAGGAAATTAAAATAAGATTATGTATTTTAATCGTCTAAACCAATGTAAAACTAAAGAACAAATATTCAATATTATCGCCATTTTTAGTCCTAAATTGATTTTGTTTTTGCATTAGTATTAATTTGATTTTGATTTAAGCTTTATTATAATTACCAACATCCATGGACTATAATCTTTATTGGACCATTCAGAATTCTAAGTTTCAAACTTGAAGTAATATATTAAAAGATAAAAACTATGAAAAAGTATAAGAAATATTTAAAAATTATATCAAAGTAAATATTTTTATGTATAAAATAAAATTTTAAAATTATCTGTATAATGTCGGGTTGGTTTGGTCACGGATTGATTTTTTTTAGTTAAAACCAAACCAACCCAAATATAGTCGGATTATTTTTTTCAATACCAAACCAAGTCAAATCAAACTACTAATCGAATTTTTTTTCAGTTTAACTCAATTTACAATTTGGTTCGGTTTTGTACGCCCCCAATACCCATAGTATTGTAGCAGCGCAGGCCAAACAAAAATTGGGCTGGCCCAAGTTTGAGTAGAATTTGGGCAGGAAAAGCCCGTTAAGTCTGTAGAATATGATAGACCATGGACAATTCCAGTAAGACAAAAGTTTCAAATTATTATGCCTATATACCCATTTATGTAACATATCTGTCAGTAACCACGAAAGGATATGATACAGTGGATGGGTTAGAGGTTTTGGATTCTAGTTTTGGGTATGAAAAAAATTTTAACCGGGAGGGCTAACCCAAAATAGGCCCTACCCAACACAAATCCGAAATAGTCGAACTCCAATATCAATATCGGACACTAGATAGAAAAACTAATAATAATAACTTGTCTGTTAGTATGATATATACTTCGACATAATAATAAGCTGATCTGAAATCAAGAATCAGAAACAAAGAAATTAAACAAGTTAAAATTAACAATCCTTTAATTTGTATGCCACTAATGATAATTCTGTCCACTAAATTTGGACAAAGGAACAATAAAGTACTTAGATCACAATCTAATTCCACTAAGCTATGGATCCAAAAAAGCAATAAATAAAAAGAACAGTCTTATTCATAGAAGCTTCATCAACTAGTACAAAACTACATTTTCCTTTTTATATATATATATATATAAAACAGAAAAAAAGAATAATTGCAAGAAAGTCTTAATTCATTGTACTTCCTAAAATGATGCAGGATGAAATCTTGTCTGCTATTCTTAGTAACTTATTTTAGTCAAATTTGGTCTATTTATTAGGTTAATTAAATAACCCATCGTAGTATTAAAGGACATCTAAAAAAAAAGAAGTTTGTCTGCTATATTATAATTTTGATACTAAAAGAAAAATGTTAAATTATACTACTAACTGTACTTTTCTTCATTTGAAACAGGACATGTTAATTGGAATATTCTGACTAAGAAATGGACCTTTCTCTAGTCATATTTGTCTCCTTGAAAATTTTATTTTATATAGAAAACAGACACTTCTTTTAATGAGTATTTGACACTGGACAAACCATTTTAAATGAAAATAAAAATGTGAAACCTGCCAAGTCAAGATCTAGTCAAGCTAATGTTCCAATTTTTTGTTGTTTGATAATTAACCTATTCAGTATACATAGGAATAATTGTTTTGTACGTTTATGATTTTGTCATGTTTTCTTAATTAGTAACAAAAAAAATAATGATGGAATGATTGAGATTTCTCCACTTTTAATAAGAGTTTTTTGGTTCGAACTCTTGAAAATGGATTTTTTTTTATTGAAAATGTCACCTCAAGAAATAAGCCTTGCAATGCGTGACTTCTAATTTAGTCGAATGTAGCCTCAATGTCCCTGTTGAAATTTGTCGAACTCCAATGTCCTTTTTTTTTGGTTGTTGATAGTGTTATCTTTGCGGATAAAATTACTTGGAATGAAACTTATAATAGTAAATTTAGCAACAATCACCCCTCAATACCTTTTGAGTCAAGTCTGTTGAATAGGATTTGCCTGGTGCGGCTAACATTTCATGATTTGCATGCTATTACATTGTAGGAGTTTTTATCTAGTGCGCACAAAATGTTCACCATAGAGTACTCAACCAAAGAGTAAAGGCAATGGCAAAAATTATAGCGATTGTGGATTATCCTGGAATTTTCAAAAAAGATAAATCACTATATACAATTATCATTAATGAGTAACTATGCGTACCGTAAATAATAGAAAATGAACTAATATATAGAAAAAAATTACATTCTTGAGAAGATAAAATATTTTATATGGGAGACATATTTTATACATATAACCCATTGAGGGTGTATTTTTTTTTAATTCCTCCCCTCAGTAGCTCCTACCTTTGCTTCCGACTCAAACTCACAACTTTAAAATTAAAAGTGAGAATGCTTATCATTCGAGCAACTTCCTCAAACGTGGAGATGTCAACATCTTTCATTTTTTAGTTCTTGTGTTTATTATGAGAACAAAACGCTGAAGGAGGTCAAGTTTGAAATTGAAAAAGTTGATATTGAAATTGAAAAAGTTGACACTAATGGTGTGTTTGGTATGAAGGAAAATGTTTTCCTATAAAATGTTTTTCTGGAAAACAAATAGATTTTTGACTTATTTTCTCATGTTTGGTTGGTGAGTAGAAAATATCTTTTATTTTTTACTAGAGTAGAAAATATTTTTTAAAAACAAACTTAATTTTTTTGGGGGATGGGGGGTAGGAGTGAAAAAATAAAATATTTAAATTGAAAATATTTTTTAAAAACAAAC
>JAJOOR010005737.1:0-15918 GCA_036250505.1 Solanum acaule
GTGTTTGCAATAATGCCCTTTTTGCCTTCGCCGTTCCCTGATACTTCTTCTTCATGGAATCCCATATTTGTTTAGAAGTATCTTTGCAAAGAATAGTCTCCAATATTGAGCGATCAATAGCTTGGAAAAGATAATTCTTTGCCTTAAGATCTTTCAACCTTAGACTGTCCAACTCCCCCTTTTGTACTTCCGACAAGGCGGTACCAGCCCCTGGCTCTTGCACGCCAGTACTGACAACTGGCCAGAATTCCTTGGACCTAAGGAAATTCTCCATCAGCATGCTCCAATGGTCGTAATGACCATCGAAGCGTGGAATAGCAGGCTGAACAAAATTCTCAGAGGCCATTGTTTTTGCTACTGCAATAGTACTGCAAAAGAAACTCTCAATATGCAGTACCAACACTTATACTCGATATCAGAAACTCTCTTTCTGGCTCTGATACCAAATGTTATAAAATATTCAGTAGAAAGACAGAGAATAACCAAAAAATGTATCGAGCAAGTGTTTCTTATTATACTGCTGCAAGCTCTCTTTATACAAGTGAGTTACAACGACTAAGTGCAGAAAAACAGGAACCAACGTAACTGGTAGCTTAACAATTGCTAAACAGTTAAAGATAAAATATTCTACTAAGTTACCTACTGCAACTCAAACTCTTAAAACAGAACTACACCTACAAAATAGAAATCTACTGCCAACAAGCTCCTATAAATTAGGATAGCAGCTAACAAAATCACTTATTTTAACAGGGTCTCATTCAAATTGTATCATTCATGCTTTAGAAAAGAAGAGAGAAAAAAAAAAAAAACAATGTCAGAGGATATGGGCTGGCCTTGCAATTGAATAACACGTGTCCTATACCAATTACCATATGAGCAAGTAATTGATCCAGAGCTTGCCAGGCTTATGGTAACCAAATACTACATACATTATTACTTATTGTAGAAAGGAAAACTACAAACTTCAAATCACAGGGGTTTGCCTTTGACATTAAAAAAAAAAAAGGATTTTAGAGCTCTATCTTTTATATTAGCCCCTGTAATCCATTGGTCCATAAGGTTGGAACCACTCAGCCCAAAACCCCTTTTTTCTCTTTGGGTTCCATCCCATGTCCTTGCAAAGTTGGTCATTGTGCCAAACGTGCAATGCAGCGATGCACGAATTCCTATAGTACTTGTTATATGAATATCTCTTCTTGTACTTATCCCACTCCGCTATGTCTTTTTCCATAACTTTGATGCTAGGTACCTTGAATTTTCCATCAAGAAGCTCTGCCAGCCATCGACACCTTATTTCCGATGTGTATAGATTGGTTATGCTTTCTGAGAATCCAATTATTGCCAATTGTGGAATTCTGGGATGGATGCATTCCCTGATCCATATGATATATAGGAGTAGTAGTTTTTCACATGTACTGCAAAAGAAATTAAAAGAGAATATATACTATACTCACCTGTATAGGGGAACTGCAGCAGAATCATCTAAGCCTGCAATGAATTCCTGATACTTTTTTGATTCAAAAATGTGTTTGAGCTTATCAATTCCCTTAAACCCAGTAGCTAGTATGACTAAGTCCGATTTAATTGGTTCGACCTGACCCTTGAGCATCATACCTTCTTTAGAGAATCCAACACTCTCTGCTCGCTTGACCAGCTTGATACTTCCTTCCTCAACTCTGTCGTAGAAGCCCTCTGGCACTATAGAAAGTGAACATGAACTGAATTCGTTTAAGAAGCTATGATCCGGCACCATTCCATGTTTTGCAAGCCTGTGTTTGCGTCTTACATAAATTTCTACAAATTTTGACAAGGCCCACCTCTGTAATGAAATTATAATTATTAGTTTGGGATGGTGATAAAGGATAGCATAGTAGTACTAGTTATACTAATTACCAATGGTGAAAGTGTTGTGGCGAGGAGACTTAGAACAAGGCCTTCACCAGGTTTATGCACCGTTAGTTCAGAGGATCGAGTTAGGTAGAGATATCCCAAATTGAGTCCCCATGGGAAAAAATCGGGAAGGTTCCAATGCGGTGTCCTGATTACTACCGTGCATGGACGTTCAGTCCCTGCTGCAACTTTAATGCATGAGTGCAAACACTAAAGAGGAAGCGGTAGAATTAATTATGGAAGTTACCATTAATGGTAGAGCACTCCATGGCGATGTCCATTCCTGATTTCTGAAATCCAACTATGGCTACATGTTTTCCTTTAACAAAATTGGCTGCTGTTTCGGGGTCCATATTGGAATATTCCATTGAATGGATAACTTGGCCTTCAAAAGCTTCAGGACCTTTGTTTTCAGGGAATTCAGGTATGTTTGGGACTTGACTGAACCTTCCCACGCAAACTATTACGAAATCAACTTGGTATACCTGCACGCACTAATTTCAATTTCAGTTTTCAACCAACCATGACATATATTCTATTCATACTTGACCAATATTGATAAAAAAAAGTACTCTTTGAAATGGCACTGATCTATGTTACAGGGGAATATTATTTAATTCATTTTTACCCTAACTCGGATCGGAGAGTAAAAAAAAGTCAGGAACGTTCCTGTGTAGATAAGGTTGGAGTGTCCTGCACATTGATGTTCCACTTCCCTTTACTGTTAGTGTTAAATGCCTCGCCCCAAACGACATCTCCACTAAGTTTGCCATCTTCATAGCTGAGGCTCAACACTTTGCTATTGAACTGAATGCAGCGGACCAAATCAAAGTGACGTGCATATGATTCAATGTACTCCAGCACCGTTTGATGGTCAGGGAACATTTCGGTTACAGAATTGGGCCAGGGGAAATCAGAGAACTGGTAAAACGGTTTTGGTGTCTGCAGCTTAGTGCTCCCAATGGTCTTAGTCCAAACACCTCCGATGCTACTCTCTGACTCGAACACAATTGGATCAAATCCTTTGGAAAGGCAGTATTTGCAAGCCAAGAGGCCACTGATTCCAGCTCCAATTATTGCTACCACCTCCTTCTTTCTGTTCTCTCTCTCATTAAAATCTGCCATTGCAACGTACTGCGGTTTTTATTTATTTATTTATTTAGATGTGAGGATGATGGATCGGAGTGTATATAGAAAGTTGCGAGGGGACATGCAAGTCTTATCACAATCAAGTAAAGCAATTTCATGTAGTTAATTGAAAGATAGAATTTGAATGGTTGGTGTACGATAGTACTCTCGGTCAACTGGTCTTTTTGTTAGTTACTGTTGCGCAAGTGGTCCTAAAAGATCAGCCGGATTACTGTTGCGCAAGTGGTCCTAAAAGATCAGCCGGATTACTGTTGCACAAGTGGTCCTAAAAGATCAGCCGGATTACTGTTGCGCAAGTGGTCCTAAAAGATCAGAGAATTTATCCATTAATTATTTTTACTAAATTATATTAATCTAATTATTTATTTAAGAGTGTCAAAAGAAATTACTTTATTAGAATGCGTAATAATAATAGGTGTATACTAATGATTGGGGAAATTCCAGGGTTGCAACTTATGTAGAATTCATGCATAGTATTTCATCAAATAGACATCAATTGGTTATCAAATCACTCATTACAAGGTTAAATGTATGATCATGGTCTCCCAAACTCTAATTGCATATCGTAATAGACAACCTAACTACATTGTTGAGCGGGGATAGACTGAACAAATTACCAAGCATTACGTTTTAATTCTGTCTATTAACCAAGCAAGGTTTCTAGCTATATTAACCCTAATTTTTAGAGAAGATCATGCTCCTTTTGTCTCACGTTCTACTGGACAATGAATTTATTTCAATAGCGGTCAATCATAAAATACTAAAATCAAAGGCGGAGCTAGGTGGGGGTTTATGGGTTCGGACGAACCTAATAGCTTTTTCGTAGACTCTATATTTGTATTAGAAAATTAATTTTTTTTATGTATATTAATTTGTGAACCCCAAACAAATTGATTTAGAACCCCAAACTCCTAATCTTGACTCCGCCTCTGGTCTAAAATAAGAACATAAGAGTGATTGATCATATGATAACCAAAATTAATCTATCAAAATTAATAATATACAATATTTATTTCAATGGTGGTCAATCACAAAATACTAAAATAAGAACATAAGAGCGATTCATACAATAACTAAAATTAATAATATACAATCATCCAGTAGCCACAACCCTATAACAAAGATTTTTAGCTACTAATAGCCTAAGAATATTTTATACTTATTCTAATGATATTTATTCATATGTCTTAGGCATAATAAGAATATTTTTCATAAAATAAAACAAAATGGTATTAAGGAGAAGGTGTATTGCTAGCATTTGGAAGAAAAAGGAAATTAGAAATTAAAGAGAATAAGTAGAGGACCCACCTTTGATAATGTTGAGTTTCTGAAATGTGTTGTTTCCTTACAATGACGATCGGTTTTGCCTTTTTGTATACAAAGTAAAAGTCTTCATACTTACGAAACACAATTTAAAATTAGGAAACCGATTCTGAGGCGGTCCATTTTGGCATGTCACATTTAATACAAATCAGAATTAGTTTATAGGAAAAAAGTTTGAAATATATTTGAACTTTGATCGAAATTGATGTAACAATTTCAAATTTTGAACAAGACCTATTAATCATCTGCACTATTTAATAGTGTATTTTAAAGATATATGTTCCTACGTAGATACATTACTATTTATAATAATGCAATATTTATGATGTTCATGTGGACACATATATTCTTTTAAAATACACTATTAAATAGTGCAAAGAGGTAAAATATCTTTTCCAAAATTTGCAATTATTACAATAATTTCAGTCACGAATATATTTCAAACCTTTTTCCCTTTAAATTATCAATAAAATTTATGTAAGTTTCATTATAAAATGGTTAAGAATGGATAATATGCTAATCAAGCGGTGGAACGTCGCAGTTACCTGTGTGGATAATGTTGTCTCCTACCTACCCACAGGAGCGGAGCCACCTTGTCCCAGGTATCGAATTGGACACCCTTCGTTGAAAAATTATACGATATATACACGTAAAACTTTGACTTATATTAATATAAATCATATTTGGACACCCTGAAATAACAAAGTAACCCGTAATGGAAATGGCTAGAGCTGTTGCAAACTCACTCGCTGCCCCAGTTTGATTTTCCGCATGAGTGTTTTCATTTTTCTGTAATTATTTTACCTTCTTGAAGTTTGTAAGAAAATAAACATGCATAAGTTTTACATAAATGTTTAGTAGCTTCGTGGTAAATAGTATCATGTTTGTCTTGAGTGTGACACAAGTTTGAATCTCACCTCCAACAAAGATTTTTTTCCTTAAATTTTAATACATTTTCTTTGTGGAAAAGATTTCCTTATATTTTAATACATTTTTTTTAAAATTTTAATACATTTTCCTTTTGGAATAAGGTTTTAATTGAAAAAAATCCTTAAATTTTAATACCTTTTTGGAATAAGATTTCCTTATATTTTAATACTTTTTTCCTTTGTGGAATAAGACTTTCTTAAATTTTAATACATTTTCCTTTTAGAATAAGATTTTCTTAAAGTTTAATACATTTTCCTTTTAGAATAAGGTTTTCTTTCTATATAAATAGGAGACCCATTTACCCAAATTATATCACAATATTATTAAAAATAAAATCTCTATAAATCATCGTTTTTCTTTTTAAAAAATTACTATTCAAAGTTTGGACTCCCTTCATAAAATTTCTGGCTACGCCACTGCCTACCCAATGCTTATTATTCTTCTCCAGTCTATTCAATTTTCGTTAAAAGCAACCTATGAAATTGTTATAAAAATGTGAAATTAAATAAAAATGTCCATAGTTAATAGTTTGGTCTAAAAATATTTCTACCATCAATAATTTTTATTCAATTTCACAAAGTAATTTTTAAAAATAATTATTTAAAGTATTGAATTGAATCATAAAGTAATTTTTAAAGAAGAAAAATCAAAGGGAATGGCCCATTTAACATCCCTATATGAGAATTTGTTCATGCCAAGTTCCATTAGCTGATACTTTTACGTCTCTGTCTCAGATTTTCTTTGAGTAGAATGAAATATCAGTGTCGAATGATATGTGCCGGTCTATAGAGTCGTCAACTGAAATGAGATTTTTTTTTTTTTTTTAAAAAAAAAAATGCTGATCTAACGTGTAAAAAAAGGACACATGAATCGAATAATGAATTTTAACGTAAATGATTTTATACTTAGCTTAACCTCATAAATTAGTTCAAAAGACTACTTAATAGAAGAAGCTACAAGCAGGCAGGACTTCGTCAACATGTCTACTTGTAGCCAGGGGTAGTTTGGTAATTTTATTATTTTTTAAAAAAATTTGTCTTCTATTACTTTATATATATTCAAAAATTGATTTTGCTGGACACTTTCACTGTTCACAGAATAAGGGGAAAAATATATATATTAAAAAATTATGTAAAAAATATTATAAATCATAATAATTGCTTAAAATATTTGAAAATATAAAAAAAGTTTTTGTTAACTCTCAAAATTTCATCTATAGGACATAAATCTATCTACATATAATAGGAGAGGAAAAAGGTCACATATCAGCGCCACAATTAATCTCAAAATTTCAGTATTTTAAAAGTCATTTTTTAAAAAAAGAAAAAATATGAAAAGGAAAATGAAAAAGGAATCTCCCACGTTTGCAATTTATAAAAACAAATAATCTACAATTCTTTTAAGAAAAATATACAAAATTTATGAATTATTAAAATTAATTTAAAATTTAAAAATAAAATAAAACTTGTTAACACTAAAAATGATACGGTTTTACAAAAGAAATACAATATAAAATAAAATAAAATAAAAATTTACGTAACTCAATCAATTTCCAAACGGGTAAGGTTTTGAAATTTGATTAATTAATTTAAAATTTAAATTTTAAAATATAAATAACTAATTTTGTTCCTAGAAAATAGTTAACTGCATAACACAAGCATTTAAATAACATAATTCATTCTTAACTCTGCCATTTACATCTTCTCAAACTTACAAATTTTAGAATTTCTTATTCTCTTTATTATTTATCATTTTGCTTTGGCTTCTTATTTAATTATTCTATTTTATTATATAGCCTACCTTTTTTTTTTTTATATATATAATTAAAATTTATCTTACTTTTCTCTATAATATAGTAAGTTCATCATTCAAATTTGTTGATGTGCATGTAACATTTGTAAGAACAAAAAATGATAAGTACAATTTATTCAAATATTATATTTATCAAATTAAAAGTATAGAGTAAATACAATACAATATGAAGCAAGCATTCAAACAAGTAGTGAAGGAAAAGAAGCTTCATTAATATATTATTGTTGAAACAGGTATTAGGCGATGTAATCCATTGGGCCGTAAGGTTGGAACCACTCAGCCCAAAAGCCGTTTTTCCTCTTTGGGTTCCATCCCATGTCCTTGCAGAGTTGGTCATTGTACCAAATGTGCAATGCACCGATGCATGATCTCTTATAGTACTTGTTATAAGAGTATCTCTTCTTGTATTTATCCCATTCTGCTATCTCTTCCTCCATCACCTTAATGTTTGGTAGCTTAAATCTTCCATCAAGAAATTCTGCAAGCCATCGGCACCTTATTTCTGATGTGAATAGATTAGCTATGCTTTCTGAGAATCCAATTATTGCCAATTGTGGAATTCGGGGATGAATGCATTCCCTGATAAGTAAATATATATACATACATGAGATATATACTCTAGTTTTGATTTGGTGCAGAAATTATTACTAACCTGTAGAGGGGAACTGAAGAATCATCTGTGCCCGCAAGGAATTCCTGATATTTTGGTGATTCAAAAATGTGTTTGAGCTTATCAATTCCCTTGAAGCCTGTGGCTAGTATGACTAAGTCCGATTTTATTAGTTCAGCCTGACCCTCAACCACGATGCCTTGTTTAGTAAATCCAAAACTCTTTGCTTTCTTCACCAGCTTGATACTTCCTTCCTCAACTCGGTCGTAGAAGCCCTCTGGCACTGTAGAAATTAAACAGGTACTCAATTCGTTTAAGAAACTATGCTCTGGCACCATCCCATGTTTTGAAAGCTTGAGCTTGTGTTTTATATGGCTTTCCACAAATTTTGAGAATCCCCACCTCTGTACGTACAAATTGATTAATAGTAGTACCCCCAACAGCCATATTCATTAGAGTAGTCTTTAGTCAGAGGAATTACCAGAGGTGAGAGAATCGTAGCAATGAGATATAAAAGAAGGCCTTCACCGGGTTTATGCACCGTAAGTTCTGAGAATCTATTCAAATAGAGTTTTGCCATTGGGAATCCCCACGGGAAATAATCAGGAACGTTCCAATACGGTGTCCTGATTACTACTGTGCACGGACGTTCAATCCCTGCAAAATTTATTAGTCTAAATTAACAATAAAGAGGCACAGAGTTAATGGAAGATCACAAAATGAGTTTTAATAGCCTCTTACCATTGACTGTGGAGGACTCCATGGCAATATCCATTCCTGATTTTTGGAACCCAACAACGGCTACTTGTTTTCCTTTAACAAAGTTGGTTGCAGTTGTGGAGTCCATTTTGGAATAATCGATTGAATGGATTACTTGGCCTTCAAAAGCTTCAGGGCCTTTGTTTGGAGGGAATTCAGGGATGTTGGGAACTTGGCTGAATTTTCCCACGCAAACTACTACAAAATCAACTTGGTATACCTGCGATTTCAATTTTCAACCAACCATGAGTGATCGAGTATGAGAGTTCAACTGGAGGAAGAGAATGAAAAGTACTGAAAGATCTTTGATTAGTGGGAAATACTTTTCAAGTCAAGTCACCAAGAAATGGAGTTACCAACACAAGATGAAAAGATAGAGACAGTACAAAAGAACAAGAGGGAAATTTTATAAGTTGAAAGAGAAGCAAGTCAAATAAAACAGACTACAAAAAGGAAATTGTATCTGTTTCATTTAAAGCGAAAATTAGGTTGTCTAATTCAAATTTCCCACTTGTATTTCAATTTTTTTTAGCAACTTTAATGCTTTGATGAAAGTTAAAAAACATTTTTCGTGCAAATCTACAGGGAGAAACAGATGTTCCTTTTAGATCTAAGATACTAACAACTTGTACTCCCTAAATTTGAGGTCATCAAATAAAAATACAAGTGAACATGGTTACTTACCTGTGTAGAGAGGGTTAGAGTGTCCTGTACATTGACGTTCCACTTCCCTTTACTGCTAAATGCGTCATTCCAATCTTCACTAAGAGAGGGTTCGCCATCTTCATAGCTGAGGCTCAACACTTTGCTATTGAAGTGAATGTGGCGAAGCAAATCAAAGTGACGTGCGTACGATTCAATGTACTCCAGCACCGTTTGATGGTCAGGGAACATTTCAGTTACAGAATCGGGCCAGGGGAAATCAGAGAATTGGTAAAGGGGTTTTGGTGTCTGCAACTTAGTACTCTCAATAGTCTTACTCCAAACACCTCCAATGCTACTCTCCCACTCGAACACAATTGGATCAAATCCTTTGCCGATTGCATATTTGCAAGCCAAGAGGCCGCTTATCCCAGCACCAATTATTGCTATCACCTCCTTTTTTCTGCTCTCTCTCTCATTGAAATTTTCCATTTCGTACAACCAACAATACACTCTCTACATTTTCACTACTATACTTTATTACCCTTATTTAGAAATGGGAGTTTGAAAGGACAAAAACGTAATTTTAAGTTAACTTCATATATATCACAAAAACATCCACACTATGTATAACACGTGTTAGGCCTTCAATTACCATCCGTCGATCATTCCAGAAACTGATAAGCCAACAAGCATGGACGAACATGGGCAATTGGAAAGAAATATTTTCTCTTTCTTGAAGCGTTGTATCCTGCACATTCATACTACTAGATACACGAGTCCATGTCAACACGAGCACAATATAATTATTTTTTCGTTTTAATTTATGTGGCACAAATAAAATTTTGAAAATCAATCAAATTTATATATATATATATATATATATATATATATATATATATATTCTTAAAAATATTTTAAGTTGTTAATTAATGTAATTTATAATATTTTACGTTATTTTAAATAATATGTGTTATTTTCTATGTGCCAATTTATGTGGCATACGTAAAATTTCGAGAGCCCAACAAATTTTATATATGTTTTAAAAATATTTAAATTATTAATCATTGTAATTCATAGTACTTTTTACATAATTTTGAGTTTCTTTTCTACTCGACTCCTTTTCATTTCATTGATTGGGAAAAAGGCTCCTTTTCCTACGGTCCGTTAAAAATAATATAATTTATTCAAATATTATATTCATTAATACAATATAATACGATATTCCTTCTGTTTTTATTTATATGTCACTATTTTTTATTTTATGTGCATTAATAAATTAAGTAAGTTTACTATTCTACCCTTATTTAATATTTTTTGAAGTCAACTTTTCAATCAATTAATATGAACTAATTTATTTTGATTAATTAATTTGATCAATGAACATGAATTATTCACTTAGTTTTTCTAGGTTGATCAAATATATATTTTCAAGACTATTAACTTACAAGAGTAAAATAGGAAGAATATTGTAATTTATACATTATTTTTATAAAATGACAAGTATTATGGACCAACTATTTATAGTAAGGATGACTTATAAAAAGAAACAGAGGGAGTAAATCTTAATTCTCTATTTGTATGATACAAATAGAGAATTACGATATACTCCCTCCGTTCCTATTTATATGTCACTATTTTAGATTTCACGTACATTAAGAAATTAAGTAAGCTTACTATTCTATCATTATTTACTGTTTTTTTGAAGTCAAGTATTCAATCAATGAACATGAATTTATTTATTTTTATTATTTAATTTGACCAATTAACATGAAATATTTACTTAGTTTTTCTATGTTAGTCAAATATATATTTTCAAGACCAATGACTCACAAGGGTAAAATAGGAGTAATAGTGTTATTTATATATTGATTTTGTGAAATGACAAATATTAAATATTATTTATTTTTAGTAAGAATGCCATATAAATAAAACGGAGGGAATATATATTACTAGATCGGTCCCGCATAAAATGACTTTGTCTCAAGTAGATGTCTTTAATTTCACCACTAACACATGGTTGATAAGATAAGCATAGCCGCATAGGGGCAGTTCTGACAAGGGAGTACAAATATTTTTATTTTAGCTACACTGAAGTTCCTTTTCAGCCAATTGCAATGCTCTATAATAATAATAATAACATAACATATAACAATTGAGTTAAATGATATTGGGTTTTTGGTCATTTGATGTCCATATAAAACAACCTTGCATTTTGTACAAGTAAAAGAAGCATTGAGTATTATTTAAAATGACTAAATTGACCTCATTCAAATTAAATTTACTTCGAGCACACATGTTGACCACCTCGTGTGTTGTAGACTCTTATTAATAAGTAGTAAAGTAAAGTAATATTAGATGAGTGAGTTTAGACGTAATATCAACATAAAGTCAATATAATTGATATGAAGGGCATCTTACAGTTACTTGTCTATATCCATTAGCTACTTTTGTGTGCTTATTAGTAGTATTCATTTTTTCTATCACATCCTATAAATAGAAATGGCGTATTCATCTTTATTTTCTAAACCCTTCGTTTCTCAATTTACTTTCCCTTCTTTGTCATATTATATTCATCCGTTTTTTCAATGACTCTTTGTTTTATCTTATTCTAAGTATTAGTTTGGATTTGTGTTGAGTAATAACCGCTTAAAATTGTTAGTGCTTTTCTCTTTTGCAATTAAATTAGTTGTCGTCTTTATTTGCTCATCTTACTTTTTGCCTCAATTTAGATTCAGTTTCTTTTATCCTCTATAACTTGATTTGCATCGAATTTTTGGTTATTTGTTTACGGGTTATATCTATTTTCAATGTTAACTTAACGGTTTAACAAAGATAATAAAATTGATATTTTGCAGATTTACAGCAATAATAATAATAAAAAATAATATGCATCCACATTGGCTACTGTACACAATTGAACTCCAAACGTATCACTCTATCCCCATTTAATTACCGGCATCCATTAATTAAGAATTTTTTTTCAAAGGAGTGTCGATTCTTCTTTAATCAGTTCAGTACCATGACATTTGAACAATTACTATTCCCATTTTAGGTTCAAATTTGGGAGCAAATGAAAATATTACGTTGAATTAGCATGACTAACAAGGAAAACTAGGAGTATTATTTTATTAGTATTGATATTATTTTACAATATCATGACTTGCATATAGTTTAGGCAAACAAAAAACAAAATCAAACATAGATGGTTATTCTTGAAAGAGGGATGGGAGAGGCTGGAGTAAGTATTATTAGCTAGTAATCCATTGGTCCATAAGGTTGGAACCACTCAGCCCAAAACCCCTTTTTCCTCTTTGGGTTCCATCCCATGTCCTTGCAAAGTTGGTCATTGTGCCAAACGTGCAGTGGAGCGATGCACGATTTCCTATAGTTCTTGTTATATGAATATCTCTTCTTGTACTTATCCCACTCCGCTATGTCTTTTTCCATAACTTTGATGCTAGGTACCTTGACTTTTCCATCAAGAAGCTCTGCCAGCCACCGACACCTTATTTCCGATGTGTATAGAGTAGCTATGCTTTCTGAGAAACCAATTATTGCAACTTGTGGAATCCGGGGATGAATGCATTCCCTAATTATGATGACATGATGAATGAGAGAGATGACATGCTGTATATGTATATGCTTGCAAATGTAATTGTTTTTTCTTACTCACCTATAAAGGGGAACTGTAACTGTAGCAGAATCATCTGAGCCTGCTATGAATTCTTGATATTTTGTTGATTCAAATATGTGTTTGAGCTTATCAATTCCCTTGAACCCAGTAGCTAGTATGACTAACTCCGATTTTATTGTTTCGGCCTCACCCTCGAGCACGATACCTTCTTTAGAAAATCCCAAACACTCTGCTTTCTTGATAAGCTTTATACTTCCCTCCTCAACTCTGTCGTAGAAGCCTTCTGGAACTACAGCAACTGAACATGAACTCAAGAAGCTATGCTCCGGCACCATTCCATATTTTGCAAGCCTGTTCTTGTGTTTTATATAACTTTCTACATATTTTGATAAGGCCCACCTCTGTGAAATGGATTTATGTTAATTTTGTTTTGTGAGAGGAAAACAGAGATGTGTATGGACAGTTAGTTACCAATGGTGAAAGAGTTGTGGCGAGGAGACTTAAAAGAAGGCCTTCACCAGGTTTATGCACCATAAGTTCGGAGAATCGACTTGAGTACAGATATCCCAAATTAAGTCCCCATGGGGAAAAATCAGCTGGAAGGTTCCAATTCGGGGTCCTGATTAGTACCGTGCATGGACGTTCAACCCCTGCAATTATATAGTCCTAAGAATCAATCTGAAGAATTAAGAGGAAGAGATACAACATGATGAAAGATGACAACTAATGTTGAGAATATATTCAAAATAATAAAAGTCACACACTTGAACAACTAACAGCTTGAGTGTGCTGCACTACTTACCATTAACGGTAGAGCACTCCATTGCAATGTCCATTCCTGATCTCTGAAATCCAACAACGGCTACTTGTTTTCCTTTGACAAAGTTGGTTGCAGTTTTGGAGTCCATCTTGGAATAGTCCATTGAATGGATTATTTGGCCCTCAAAAGCTTCAGGGCCATTGTTTGGACGAAATTCAGGCATGTTTGCAACCTGGCTGAACCTTCCCACGCAAACTACTACAAAATCAACTTGGTATACCTGCACGCACTTTCAATTTTCAACCAACCACGGGACATTATACTACAAAATCATTATGCTCCTAGATCTGCGTGCTTAGCTTACGAGCAATCCTTACACACTCTCCGAGAGGAATTTTTTTCAATATTTCTTTGTATACATCTCATTTACATAAGTTGTTGTGACTGAAGAAAACAATTACTATTGATATAGGTAATATATTTGAATAATAAGTGAAAAGTAAAAATGAACGGAGGAGACAGATTTGAAGAAATCTTCTACTATCTTTTCTTAAATTTATAGTACTCATTTGGTAATTAAGCGTTCTACTTGCCTGTGTAGAAAGGGTTGGAGTGTCCTGTACGGTGACGTTCCACTTGCCTTTACACAAATTCCATTCTCCAGCTCCATTAATTGATGAACTGCTGTCATCTTCATAGCTTAAGCTCAACACTTTGGTATTGAACTTAATGTGTCGTACCAAATCAAAGTGAGTTGCGTACGATTCAATGTACTCCAGCACCGTTTTATGGTCAGGGAACATTTCGGTTACGGAATCAGGCCAGGGGAAATCAGAGAACTGGTAAACCGGTTTTGGTGTCTGCAGCTTAGTGCTCTCAATGGTCTTAGTCCAAACACCTCCAATGCTACTCTCTGACTCAAACACAATTGGATCAAATCCTTTAGAAATGCAGTATTTGCAGGCCAACAGTCCGCTGATTCCAGCACCAATTATGGCTATCACCTCTTTCTTTCTGTCATTAAAATTTGCCATTTGGTACTGTCTCCACTTTTTGATTGATAGCTTGAATTGCTCTGCCCTTTATAGCTAATATGTGTATTGGGCAAGAATACGTGGCTCACCTCCGGAGATATATATATATCTGCATTATTAATCTTTGTATTCCAATTTCCATGGTCCAATTAATTTCAATACCAACTACTTTTAGTAAATATCTGGAGTGGCTACTTAATCAGAACACGCAATCCTCAGAAGTTTTGTTTGGGTAGAATCCACAATCCCGTCTCAAAATTTACATTTGAAAATCGTGTTATATAGATATGGTGCCCGCATTTGAAAATTTTTGCCTATACATTTGACTTTATACTAATTATAAATATTGTTTTTATGTGACAAAAAAGAAATATCTTTATCAGATCATTTGTTGTAATCAAATTGTACTTGGATCTTATTTTAACATCCCCCAATGGGCAATGGCCAATACCAACTAACCATATAATTACTCAATTGAGCTTCCAAATGCATCGTGTAACTGTAAGATATAAGCCTGCCTGCCTGCAACTCCCTTAGAATTAGAAAAACAAAATCAAGTCAATATGTTCTGTCATTAGATACAAATAATAAGCATATCTGGGGCCAAACAATATAATGGAGCGAGTTGAGGAGGAATTTTTCCAAGTAATTTCCACTTTCCTAATTTTATTGCTACTTGGAGGCTTTGTTCCGCTAGGGGTGTTCTCGAGTTAGAAATGTGAACTGTAAAACATTTGTCATCGTACTAATTAGGTTATGGAGGAGAATAAAAATTTAAACAAGCTAAGGTTCTTTTTAGAAATTAACTTTGTCCTCATTGAGGAAAAGTTTTGTGCATAGTATATATATATATCAAAGCACTTTTTGTAACTCTGAGAAGACATTCCTTTTGAACTGGAAAGTACTAGCATGCTATCCTTATTGTTCAAAGGTTCAGTAAAAGAAAACATATTTAGAAAAAGAAATTTCATTCTTGAAAGTGAGATGGGAGGTTTTGGAGCTCTTTAACATACATTAGCCGATGTAATCCATTGGTCCATAAGGTTCGAACCACTCAGCCCAAAGACCCTTTTTCCTTTTAGGGTTCCATCCCATGTCCTTGCATAGTTGGTCATTGTACCAAATGTGCAATGCTCCGATGCATGATCTCCTGTAGTACTTCCTGTAAGAGTATCTCTTCTTGTATTTATCCCATTCTGCTATGTCTTTCTCCATCACCTTAATGCTTGGTAGCATAAATTTTCCATCAAGAAGCTCTCCCAGCCATCGACACCTTATTTCCGAGGTGTGTAGATTAGATACGCTTTCTGAGAATCCAATTATTGCCAGTTGTGGAATCCGGGGATGAATGCATTCCCTGATAAATATAATT
>JAJOOR010005739.1:0-33625 GCA_036250505.1 Solanum acaule
ATAATAATAATAATAATAATAATAATAATTTCGTAAGACTCCACAAATAAAATTATATATTTAAATATTAATCTCATATCATGACAATTTTAAATCCATACAAATTTAAAATTTAAAATTTAAAATATTGAGATCATATTGCGAAGGTTCTAAACTGTCACAAACTGATTTTAAAAAACCTCCACAAATTCAAAAGTCATTTTGCGGGGAGTGTCATGGAGGTTTACTAAAACCGCTGCAAATATGCTCGTGGCAAGGGTAATTGTAGCGGTTTTAGAAACCGCCGCAATTTAATTTGTGGGATTCCTAAACCGCCATAAATTGACAAATTAACCCCCATAAATTGAGCATTTTTTTGTGATTGGACAATATGTGTCAACTCGTTCCAGTTAGTTGTTCGGTTGCACTTTGATTATATTGTTGACAACATGTTTGCTTTAGCTATATAAATTATGAAATTTTGGTATGAATGATGTCAATTTGGTTTTTCTTTGTGAGTGTTGATTGACTTTTATTATGTGTTTCATTACTTTGTTCAAATTTTGGCCACTTTTATTTCCATTTTTATAATTTTTAATTACTATTGTAATTTTTTCCAGCAGACTTTATTTTCCTGATTTGTTTTACTGTCTTGATATGCTTCTGTTCATGTCCTATTTTAGTGAAATTAATATTAGTCTCTTTCAGTTTTGTCTTGAAGAATTATCTTAGGTGTATTAGTCTTTGGTGCTAAAAATTATATTACAGTTGCCGCTTTATATTTTTATTTGATTAATTTTAATATTATGTTGTTGTTTGAATGAATACACTAGTATAGGTTTAGTTTGTTTTATTTAATGAATGTGTTCCATCATAATTTGCTATAAGTTTACAGTTGCCGCTTTATGCTTTTTTTGTTTGATTAATTTTACTATTATGTTGTTGTTTGAATGAATACACTAGTATATGTTTAGTTAGTTTTATTTTGATAAATGTGTTTCATTGTAATTTTCAACTCGTTCCAGTTAATTGTTTGGTTGCACTTTGATTATATTGTCGACCACATGTTTGCTTTAGCTATACAAATTATGAAATTTTGGTATGAATGATGTTAATTTGATTTTTCTCCTAATCCCTCTACTAGTTGTCATGGTTGTTGAGTGTATTCATTGAATGTGTCTACCTATCTATGACTACCCATAAATAGAATCGATCTTACTTGAGAAATATTTTAGTACATGTTACCAATTTTGATTTTGCATTATGAGGTTCAGACTTAAAAATTTAGTGTTTATTTTGAAGTCTTTCAAGTTATACTAATTGTTTCTTTCCCGTTTCGATGCATGAACCCTTGTGATGAGCCCGATGGAACTCTTTCCTTCCACCTGCATCTCCAATGGGCCATTTAGGCCCAAAACTCTTCTCGAATCGTCCCCTTCGGTGTCAAGTTAGAAATCACAAGTTTATACATGGAAAACAGGGGCTGGAAATCGAAAATATGCCTTGGAAAGCTAAAATAAGGCTGAAAAACGGCCTGTATACACTGATATACCTATTGTATACATTGGTATACAGCCGGAAAATACAGAATATACAGAGTCCGAATAAAAATACAGGTCCGGGAGTTCGAGAATCAGCGGTATACATGGTGTATACCTCGAATATACACTTGGTGTATATCATTACCAATGGAGATGGGAAAAGGGCCAAAAGCCCAATAAATTGTTGTTTTATTTTTTTTGCAGATTTGAGAATTTGGGTCGGCCCGAATTCAATGGTCTTCCCTTAGCTCCCACGTATTTTATTGTATTTGACTAACGCTTTGATTATCTTATGATTTAACTTAATTAAATTCCCCAAGAATGGTCATTTCATTTTATTTTCGAATCAAAGTATATATATTTTATTACTTTTTATTTATTTATTTAAAAATTAGTCTTGTTGACATTTTAGGAACTATTCCCCTTTAGAAAATTTCCCTTTAGTTCATTCCCCCTTAAGATAAGAAAATGATAGAAATAGTAGTAGTAATAAAATAATAAGTTAAAATAAATGAGTTATTTACTTAGTTAAAATTTCAAAAATTAGTTAAAATAAATGAGTTCTTTACCTACTTATAATTTCAAAAATTAGCCAAAATAAATGAATTCTTTTACTTAGTTAAAATTTCAAAATTAGTCAAAATCATTTTTGGTCAAATCGCCGGTCAACCGCAAGTTAGCGGGCATTCCGAGGGTCTAACACCTTCTCGGAATGTACGTTGAACTTCAAACCCTTTTATTTTCAATTGATTTTATCGGTTTAAATCTTTTGAAAACCTTAAGTTTTTTCTTGATTTTTACTAAAAAATTAAGTGGTGACTCTGTTCTTTTGGAAATTCGATTTTCCTTAAATCATAAGTTTAATTGATTTTTCGAAAACTTAGTCATTTTCCTTTTATCTATATTTTTAAATATAACAACACGTCCCTCGAAATATAGTATCCATCGCAGTGCGCGATACGTCCCTCGAAATGGTACATCCTCTTTAATTTCTTATTCTTTCTCAATTCACATAACACTTGTCAAAACCATGTCTCAAAACAATGCAAATGACATGTTCAAACAAATAATGAGGAGATGACCATTTTCATAACATTGCACAATTCACAACACAATCATGATACAACATCAACAATGATTCAACAAGTCTTTCAAACCATTCTCAACACATCACACACAAACAATTAATCACATTGCCTTTTATTACCCCTTTTTCATCATTAGAATTGATCAATGTGGACAAGTCAATCCATCACCAAGTCTCATTACCCCCAAACACATATTACAAGGAAATACACGAATTTCATACACTTAACAAGTGTTTAGAAATTCACTTGTCTCAAATAATCAAACAATCACTCTAGGACTTGAGCCTTTTCTTTTCGTTGTACTTCCAACTCAAAGCAATCTATTCACATTAATAATCACAATAAGATTTCGAAACTAACAACACTCACATTACTATAGGTCTAGTCTAGACCCAAAAACTCACTCAATTTATAATCAAGTTCTTAAATCGTGATGCCAACCAATAGGTCAAATCTCATATTTTTCCAAATTTCAAGTCTAGGATAAAGTCTTAATTCCTCTAATTTCATAATCCAGTGATATTCATATAATATAATACTCCTATATTTGATTTCATATACTACCATACCAAACTTAAAACATAATTTAGTAGTCATAAGAGAAAATTGAAACGGAAGCTAACAATCGCCTACAGAAACCACGAAAGTAAAACAATTACAAACGTGAAATCTCCTAACAATAGCATAAAAAGTTAAATTTCATAAACATTTATCGTTCTAAATATATCCAATGATTACTCATCTTTATGTAATCATTAGTTCCCAATCACTTGACCAATTTTTATGACGTAATTTTCCACTAACCTTTGTCCATAAACTAAAACAATAATTTTATATATATAAGAGTTTGAGAATTCTTGAATTCATTCATACCTGCAGTGCTGGCGGTCGTTTCCTTTGGTAGCGAGACCACCAATTTTCTTCCTTTTATTTTTCCTTAAAGTTTTGATCTAAAATTGTTAAACCCTATTAATTTATTTACATATATGGGTCAAGTAGTGTAGGGAATTAAATAAATTAGGCATTGATCTATTAACCATCAATTAAATAAATTAATTATTTAATAAATATCTATCCATTTAAGTAACCGTAGTTATCGAATTGTTTAAAATTCTCAAACCAACTTCACCAACTGATCAAAAATAACTCGAGGCAACTATCGAGAGAGGTAAAATAGTAATTTTACAAAAAAAATTAAAAAATGACCTTCCGGATCATTACATGCACAGTCATAAAAAGAGAGAGAAATGACATAAGTTGAACACCACCTTTCACTTTAATTTGTCAATTTAATTATTCTCAAACTATTCTTAAAGATAAAAATAATTCAAAGTAAATCATAAATTTAAGCAATTAACTTTCTTGACTTATCACTTAGAAAATATAAATGGAAAAAAACTCAAGAGTTCAATTATTAATTTATTATGCACTAGAGAGAGTAATTAATATTGCATTTATTATAATCTCTCAAATAAGAATTACATTTATGAAATAAATATTACATAATACTTGTAGCCCATATTAAGTGAATTATTGGGGATAACACACCTCTTAATAAACAATATTTAAGGACTTAAATAAAATATTATTTTCACTATTATCCTTTTGATTATTCTCTTAGAAAATACAAAGTAATTAAGAACCTTATTAAAATTAAATAAAGGATAAATATGGAAAATGTCTCAACAATTATTTTGAATTTTAAAAAAAATAATTAATCTAGATTATGAATTTTTTTTTCTAATAATTCATTTAATATATAATAGACGATCAGTATTATAAAATAAATTGTTCTCTTATATTTCAAACATGTTTTAATTTTGATGATCAGTACAAACACAATATCCAGATGGTAAACAATGTGATTTACATATAGGAGGATATTTGTCTTTACAATCACTATCTTGTTTGCAAGTAGCATTGTTCTTTATTCCACGGTTACACGTACAAACTCCATTAGAACAATTCAATAAAAATCCAGGGTCACAAGTTGCGGGATCACAATCTTTTGTTGTTTGACACTGTTGTTCTCTTCCCAATACCGTACTTGATGGTGAACCTATGTAAAAAAATCAAAAGAAATGTTAAGATTAATAATTAATTAATTCATGAACAATACAAAGAAACTAATAATGTAATTATATATATCTATATATATGTAACTAATTATTACTATTACTATATTTATCGAATACGTTCAATCAATTATCATGTATATATCTATTGTACACTGAGTTAAGTACAATTAGGGGTAAAGCTAGAGGGGCTAAAGGGTTCATCTGAATCCTTCGTAAGAAAATCACATTATATAAACATGATTTCATTTTTTCCAAAAAGACTATATAATAGACGATGAATTCTAAGAGGGAGGGGAGGGGAAAAAGAAACCTAACCTAACAAAACGAACAAGACAATAAGAGAGACCAAAATGGTTGATGTCTTCTCCATTTTTTATGCTATATCTCAATGGACAATGATGTTATTTTGTGTACTTGTATGTAAATGTTTTGGGAGATATATATAGTTGGTAGTGCACCCAACAACTTACCTTAGTTCCAAAAGATTTAAGTCAACAAGCTATAATAATTAAGGAATAAATGTAACTAGTCAAAATATATGAAATCACATTTACTTTGACCTCTTTAATTATTATTCATTTCATTCACAATGTTTGTTTGTGTGTAGATATAAACTAAACTAAATAATGTGCCAAAAAATAAATTAAATTGAATAATGTACCCCAATTTTTTTAAATAATAATAATAAAAATAATATATATATATATATATATATATATACACACACACACTTCTTGCCTGCTTAATCGTTTTTTTTAAAAAAATCTTTTTGCGAGAATTAGCCAATGAATATGAGAGGGAAGCGCAAAAATATGTATATTTAGCTATTCTTTTATTCATAATTTAGTTTTTTAATCATTTTCCAATTATTTTTTAGTATTGATTTTATTATTTTTTATTTAATATTATATTTTAAATAAATAAAGTATTGTGAAAACAAAAAGGTTCAGAGAGAAAGTGACTAATCACGATTACACTTTACAAGTAATTGTTGACACCCAATTTTGGCCCTCCACAATATAAATTAATCATTGAGCTTCTTCAATTTCAAGCGATTTAAAATAATTAGTTTTAGAAATTTGCAAAATAAATAAATAAATAATAATAATTTGCAAGTTATTTTTAAATGTTTTGTCGCCTTTTTATAATTTTTGAATAATATACATGTTTACATAATTAAGTATATAGTTGGAATATTTTATGAATATTTGAAAATCGTCTCCAAAAGATTTTATTTCTTACTTAAATATTTTAACTTAATCCATGAGTTAATATATAAGTTAGGTTTATATTTTGAGTTAATTAGTTTGTAATTAAATTAATTATTATATTTCGTTAAGATTAAGAAGCTTGTTAATTAATTAAACTAATTCATTCTATTTTAATTTTAGCCGAATTCGCTGAATCAACTCAATTTGGCTACTTTTCAAATTTTAATGGGCTACAATTACAATATATTTGGCCAATTCCAAAACTCCAAACTTCAATCTTCAGCTCACCTTTCAACCAAATTGGGCCGATTTCATTGACCCAATTAACAACCCATACATTCTTTTTAGGGCAAACTACATAAATCTCACTAGTTTAGGTCTTAATTATTAAGATTCCCGATAGTTTCAAATATTACTTGCTCTACCATATTTCATGCTTAGGATACATGAGTTTGAATCCGCGAGATACATGTATCTGTGGAATTTTAAAATCGAGATACATATTTTATCTGTTTAAATTAATTGGTTGTAACTGATTTCCTTAATTAGAGGAGTAATTGAGGATTTTCAGAACACATGGACAATTAATTCTAGAAATTTAAATTAATCAAATCTCTTAATATAAGGCGGAAATCAAGGAGTGTATATATGTTTAATTAATTTTATTTTATTATTCTTTGAAATAATTAATTCATTAATATTATTAATAAAAGACAAAAACATGTATATCTTGGTCATTAACTTGATTAGTTTCATTTTATTACTTTTAAAATAATAAATTCATTAATTTGATGAATCTATTATCAATATATGATGTATCCAACAAACTAAACACTTAGATACATAAGTATCATATAAGTACATTCATATGTATCATAGAAGTATCTAGTATTAATTTCGTGTATTTATTATGTGTCTAGTATTAACTTAATGTATCTATTTATATGACCTAATATTAATTTCATGTATCTGTTTATATGATCTAATTTTAATTTCATATATCTTTTATATCTATCTAGTATTAATTTGATGTATCAAGTATCAGTTTCATATATCTTTTAAAATAAGGATGCAGTTGTCGGATGTTTTATTTTTCCAACAGTAGCTTATTATCTTACTTAGTTGAGTTCTACATAATTTCTCACATCTTAAAGGTATTTTGATTGAGGTTTTGTTAATATATATTTTTCCTAAAATATATGATCTAAATATGTCCCGTTATGATATCATCTCTATCTTGAGTTGTTATCTTGAATGAATTTTATTAGTCCTCTATCAGTTATGGAGACTAAATATTTGTTGTTATTATGAAGTATATTGAACAATAGTATTATATTTGTTGGTTCTAGCACCTCAATGACGACGCCCCTGGTTGTTGATTTGTTTAGAGAGATGTAACTTACTCATGTTGCAGTGACAAGTTTAGCTTCGCTAAATCCTTTTTTTACATCTACACAGTGCTAAGGTCGCTTAATTGTCATCTTCTCGATAGTTTGGTTTCAATTGTCATGTTCTCTACATTTTTGGTTTGTCGATTTGAGTTCCACAATCTAATCCTTCCAATTTTTTTAGCCTAACTGGGTTTTGCTCTTCATTATTCATGTTTGGGTTGCTCGACTCGAAGTCATTCGGTTTATTTTGCTTGTCATTGTCGGCATCATTTGAAATAGGCGTAGGAGTCTCAAAAATTAACCAATATGTTAGTTGTATATGGAATTATCTCATTGTTTTCTGAGTGCAACAACTCGATTTTCTCTATTCGCAAATCTCATTGTTGTATTTAAATGACCTTTTTATTCTGAAAATCCCACAAATCAGTTGTCATGTTGATATGTTACTTAGTCCCTGCCACAGCTTTTTTTGGAGATCCATAGCTACGCGTTGCTCTACGCTATGATTTTTGCTTCTTGTTTAAGTTTTTTCCAGATTCGTAGCATGTCTCAATCTCTATAGTTTTGTCAAAGAATGTCTCTATCTTCATTTAAGTTTTCAAAATTTCGAAATGATAGTTACGATAAAAGTTTGAAAGTGCTTAACTGTGCCTCACTGCTAGAATAGATATGTAAGTGCTGAAAAATTGTGAATTATGTTTTATTTAAATGATAAATATTTCACTTTCATGAGAGCATGTCCTGCACTTTTTTTTTTCCAAATTTCTCAAAGCTTAATAGCTTTACTATTAGTTAGCATTTTCATTTGGAGTATAAGTTCATGATCTTTATACTTGAGTCACCTCAAGCTTAGGTAATTTCTTGAAATCTATGTCTTGCATTTTTTTTGAAATTCTCAAGTGTTGGTACATTTCTTCATACTTAAAATTTGCAAGAGTTGTTTAAACTAGTTATAATGAATTCGTATGTAATTATGAAATGATTAACATCCCTCTGTTTTAACTCTTAATACGGCTAATCATGATTTGTTTTGTTAGTTTATCAAGTTAAGGTTATTAAGAAAATATACAGGTATCATGTTTAAGGCATTAATTTCATTTTAGATAATTACGTATTCTCTTTAATGATGTATGGTAATAATCTATGGGAGACTTAAGCAAATCATTTAGTGATTATTTTCATTTAAAATCGTGATTGTATCTTTGAATAATCTCTTGCTAATCCTTATCATCATGTTTTATGCATGACTCCCCTCATGAGTCCATCGAGACTTCTTCTTTGCATTTCGTTTGTTTGAAACCCAACAACTCTCTCGAGTACACCTCATCCATCGGAGGAGGAGTCAAAGGAAGCATATATATAGGTTGAAAGCCTGAAAAACGCAGCAACAATGGCAAGGAATGGGTTGCAAACCCACTTCATATTTTGTTGGCAGAATTGAGCCAAAAGGCTCAAGTTTAATTACTTGATCATTATGTTATTATGTCTTATCTGTTCGAATGTTCTAATACTAAAATTTTATCAACTTAATTAGATTTCCCAAAAGATGAACTATTTTTTTTGTGTTGTACTTTAGTAAAATTTCATTTTTAACAAAGTCTTGTGTTCATTTATTTCATTAATCAAGTATATTGATCAAAATTTTACGCCTTTAATTAAGTTAAATCTTTGTTTAAAAAAAAAACATATTCTTTAATGTCTCTCACTCAATCACTTTTTACTCATTAAAAATGGTTTAAAGGTTATAGTATTTTTTTCCTCAAGTATAAGCTTTAAAAAATGTTTTTTCCTTTCTTAGTCATTTGCTCAAAAGGTTAGTCAAAACTTTTATTCTTCAATTAATTTAAAATGATTTTCATGCTTTAATATATTAAATTGGTTTAAATTATTATTTTAAAATGAATTAAATAAATTCTAATTAGTCTAGTTTTATTAATTTTCTAAATCACTTGTAATTTAATTCAAATGTTTCATTTTTGGGATCCCTTTTCTCTAAATAATAAAATAATATAAAATGTGTCATTTATTTATTTTCTCAAAGTTAATCAAATATTATAAATTATATCTTTATGCTAAATCATTTTTCCAAAGAATTAGTCACAATTTTATCTTATTTATAAGATTAAGTCTAAAATGGTTCTTTAATTATATATTCATTGAACTTGGTCCATTAAATATTCAAAATTTTATCAGGTTTGATCACTTCAATATATACACTTATTGATTTTAGTTTTTTAAGTATTAAAAATTTATTAAATTTGATTTATGTTAATTTTTTTATATAAATAGCTTAGATTTATAAGACGAAAAAAATAAAATAAAAGAGAGGAGAGGAGAGAAAAAATTAAAAAAAATCTAACCTAGGAAAATGAGCATACAAATAAAAGTAAATACAATAGCTGATTTCTTCCTCTTCTATACAATTAATTTATATCTCAAATTCAATGATAATCTTTTTATTCTGTATATGGATTCAGAATAAATATTCATATACAAAATAAAAAGATTATCATTGACATTTAAGATACAATATAATTGCATAAAAGATGAGATATAATGTAGTTATATAGATGGTATAACTATTTACCAGTTAAATGTACTCAATACATATTTAAATTTAGAAAAAACGATTAAGCACAAATTAAATTCAATTAGTCAACTTATTTGGAAATTGGAAAAGATAATTAACTAATATTTGCACTTATTATTTACTCTTTTGTCCAATAATATTTGTTCACTATTGACTTTGCACACTTCTTAAGAAACTATAAATAGAAGACTAATTTTAATATATCACCCTTTGAACTAAGTGTATAACTATCCATTAATTTCATAAAGTGGACAAATATTGTTGGACATTCCAAAATAGTATAATGGACAACTATTGTTGAACGGAGGAGTAGTTCTTAAGAATTATGTCCATCAATCCACTTTATACTAGTGAATATGTCCGCGTTTTGTGCTATTATTAAAAAGAAAAAGAATTAACTAATTATTTTTATATATTTTATATTAAAAATATCTATCTGTACTTTTGATCAATTTTATCTCTTTACATACGTATCGACTGTTCTCTGATATAAATGTATTCTTAAGTTTGGTTGCTCTTTTTTTTATATTCTTCAGCCTCATTTAAATACATTTATCTATAAGAAAAATATAATTTATAATACTTTCATAAATGTTATTTCAAGAAATTGATAATTATATTCATATTAAATCATATACTCTGAACCCTAGTTATATATATTTTGGGTTGGAGACGGTATACTCAATTGTTTTTTTTTAATTTAATTAATTAGATAAGATTTTTTTTTGGAATCCATATTAACTCGCAGTTGTTATAACCTCTGTCAAAGATTCTACCCTTCAGTTGAGCACTTTGTGCGCACTGGGTAAACCCCCCACTGTGTAATAGCCTTACAGGGGATGTAAATCCAGGCACGACTCAGAAGGCATTGAGGGAGGATCGATCCCGGGTCATCCACATCCTCCAAAACAACTGAGCAACTCCAAAGGACAAATTAGATAAGATTAATTAGTAAATGGAAAATAAAACATTTTACCTTCTACAACAGATTAAAATAAACCAATTATGTAAAATTGTCAAGAAAGCGAATAAAGGGATGTTAGAAGACAATAATAATAATAATAAGATAAAATATTCTATTACACCTTTTGAAAGTCACAATAGCAATATCCATCAATACATTTAACTACTGGCCAATCAGGACCACATACAACTTTACAATCATCATTTTTTCTGCAACGATCGTTTTCATTTTTTTTTGGTGATTCATTACATATACAATGTCCATCTAAACAAACTAGATGTTCATGTTTGCAAAATAAGGTAAAACAATCTTTAACACTTTGACATGTCTTGCCTTGTCCCAATACCATACATGAAGGTGAACCTATATAAAAAAAACAATAAAAAAAAGAAGTTAAGATCAACAATTAAATTCATTGAAAATATATAGAAATTATTGATATCTTGATTGGGGGTAGGTTGGGGGAGGAGGGTCCCATGTGGTGATTGTGGAGTAGAGGAGATAGTCAATGTAGAATGTCACTTGCTGAACTTGTTTCTTTGCTCCTATAAAATCCATTTTTAAGGACATATCGATTTTGAAGTAAATTTTGTAGATGATGACCTATGTACATATAGATCTAATATATATCATAAAATAAAGTACACGTGGACAAGTTGTACAAAAAGGAGTGAATTCCCACTCTTATTAAGTTCAGGGTCTCAATTAATAACTTTTCTAATTTTCGAGGAACTTGTTTCACTAGAAAAATATTTTTTTTCAAACTATTTTGAACAACCAAACATCAGAAAATTATATCGAAAACACCCTTTATGAAAAAGAAAGAGATAAAATTGAAAGAAATCTAACCTAACAAAATGAACACAACAAGAAGAGAGAACAAGATTCTTGATGCCTTCTCCATTTTCTATATTTGAGTGGGAGTTTCTCTTTTGTTTTATATATGAAAGTGCACAAACATATGTTGTAGGATACAAATATATAGATGGTGCACCAACAACTTACCTTATTGATGCACTCCAAAAATGGTAAAAGTCTTAAATGTTTAGTAAGCAATAAAAGAAAATTAATTAATTTTTGGAAGTCAATTGAGAATATGGAAAGCAAATTTATATTTTTTTTGGTGATTCATTGCATATACAATGTCCACCTAAACAAACTAGATGTTCATGTTTGCAAAATAAGGTATAACAATCTTTAACACTTTGACATGCCTTGCCTTGTCCCAACACCATACATGAAGGTGAACCTATATATGAAATCACAATTTTTTTTTGTTAAAGATCAACAATTAATTCATTGAAAATATATATAAATTATTGATATAAATTTAAATAAATAGTGAATTAAGAATGTATGTTGGGGGTAGAATGGGGGAGAAGGGGGAAACCATCAACGTGGAATGCCACTTGGAGAACTTATTTCCCTACTCTTATGAAATTCATTTTTAAGGGTTTGAAGTATATTCTACTTTCTGAATGTAAATGATGATATCAATACATATAGATATCCCCACTATCGTTGAGTTCAGGACCTCAATCAATAATTTTTCTAATTTTCAAAGAACTTGTTTCTCTAAAATTAAATGTTTTTCTTTTCAAAATATTTTGAACAACCAAACATCAATAAATTGAAAACAATTTTCGAAAAATGTATTTCTTTCTATCAAACACAAGAGAAAAAAATGAAAGAAATCTAACCTAACAAAATGAACACAACAAGAAGAGAGAACAATATTCTTGATGCCTTCTCCATTTTCTATATTTGAGTGATAGTTTTTCTTTTGTTTTGTATATGAATGTGCACAAACATATGTTGTAGGACACAAATATATAGATGGTGCACCACCAACTTACCATATTGATGTACTCCAAAAATGGTAAAGTCTAAAATGTATAGTAAGCAATAAAAGAAAATTAATTAATTTTTGGAAGTCAATTGAGAATATGGAAAGCAAATTTATATTTTATCAGTTTTAAGAAGATTTTTTTATATACTTAAGATTTGATCATTTAAATATAATTTATATACTTAATATATTATCATTTAAAGATATAAGAAATCAGATGTACTTCTAGTTTATATGATATTATTAGAATTAAGAGGGAAAATATTGATTGAATTATAGACAATGAGATGTGCATTATCTTTTTTGCAAACAATGAATAAAGGGAATATAATTATGTATAGTAACAAGATTAATTAATTACTATAATTAGTTTCAACAGCATCTAAAAAAAAATATTTCCTCCATTTAAAAAATCTTGTGCTCTTAGTAAAAATATGTACAATGCACCAAAATTTTTATTTAATATGTCTTAAATAAATAGTGTGAAAATTTAGAATTAAAAAGAAGATTTTTTTTTTTAAAAAAATAGATTAGAAAAAAGTAAAACAAAAAAAATTAAACAAATAGAGTAATTTTGTTGTACAAGATCTTAGGTTTGGTGGATTGATGGACAACTCTTAGTTTTATTTATTTGTTTATTTCATTTATCAAATGAGCCTTGTGATGGTATTGCTATTTTAGACAAAGTAAACCTTTTAAAAGTAAAGAAAAAGAAGAATCAAAATGCTAAATTGTTGGCCTTAAATCTTATTTATTTTTATTAATATAAACACCACCTTTACTAAGGGAATATTGGTACGAACCAAAACTTGAGTGAAGAAGTCGATTGACTATTTTCAATCGGCCAAATTCATCTTGACAATAGGATTGACAAAATTTTGATGATATTTATTCAAATTTCTCGATAGATAAGTCAATGCTTTGCTGATACAAATAGATATTATAAATAGACATGAAAGAAAGAAATAATTAAATAAAGAGTTTTAAATTAAAACCCAAACTCTTTCATAGAAGAGTGTCAAATGTATAAACCAAAATCATCTCAAAATTCAATATTATAAGTCATAACCTACTTCGAAAGCCAAACAAACAGTACGTCACGAACCCTCACACAACCTCCATTCCTTTTCATAGGGTTTTAGAATGTTCCAAATCTATCAAACACATCATCTACATGAAAAAATGAGTCTATCGATACTCTTATCGAATCAAAAATCCAATCTAAAAAATGAGATGGGAAGAACTAGACAAATTTATAGAGAAAGGGAATAAAATTGCTGATAGACTTGCATTTGATAATGTACAATCCTTTTGTACTTCAATATTTATTTAATAAAGTGCAATTTTAACTTTTAAAAATGAAGTTACAGAACTCCGAGATAAATTTATACGTTCAAACAAATAAAATATAAAGCTAATTTAAATTTAAATTTTAAAATATCTCATCTAATTTCATGAATCAATGTCCTAGATAGCTATTGTTATGAACAATTACAAGATAGGTTGAACTATATTTTTTTGAGATCAGCAGGCTAGGTTATCCTAGTTAGGTATGTCACACACTTTCTACTTTAATTTTGTAAATAATAAAACGAAAAAGGAACAAAGCTTAATATCCTTAACGTGTTAGAAATGTTTAAAATAATCTTCCTTTGATCACTTATTGGATATCCTTAACGTATTAAAAGTAATTCAAAACTATTATTCTTTTACGGTTTCACTTATTGGGATAAATTTGAGAATTTGTTCTATTTCTTTCCCTTAAAAGAAATTTTTGCTCGTAAAGTCAAACCTTTTCATAACATCCATTTTTTATGAAAATATTTCACTATAATAACTAAGTTTTCGTCTGAGTTAATTTTATGTTATGTTATATATTCTTTATAATAGCATTTCATTATAACAATCAGAAAACAAAAGAAACAAATTAATAAATAACATCTTTATTATAAAGAGATATGATTGAGATAAATTGTTCTATTATATATGTTTCATGACTCAATTTTGGCCTCAACACTCACTACCACTACAAAAGCAAACTCCATTAAAACAACTTGCAGGACATATGGGAGGACATTTATTTGCACAATCACTATCCTTTGTGCAAGAATTAACATGAATAATCTTCCTTAAAGAATCATCACTTGCTAGGTACATTGGTGACTCATCATCACACATACAAAATCCTTCAAAACATTGTAGAATTCCATGTTTGCAAGAGATTCCAAGATCACAATCTTGTTGGACTTTACACTTTTGAACTTGTCCCAATACCATATATGATGGTGAACCTGTAAATTAATCATAAAAAATGTTAAATGATCGATGTATAGTTAAATTCATTGATGATATATAGAAATTAAAGGTGTTAAATAAAAAATTGTACTAGCAAGGTATGTAAGGGCGAGCGACAAGAGTGGGAGTGGGAGATCTAGGGTGGGGTAGGATGGTAGAGGGTGACAATCAACATGGAATGGCGATATACTTAAATATGTGAAAACAAATTGAAACGAATAAAAGTATACTTTATATTGATGAAATTAAAAGAACAAAGAGAGAAAATAGAGAAACCTTACCTAACAAAATGAACAAGAAAGCAAGAGAGAACAAAATGTTTGTTGCCTTCTCCATTTTCTAGATCTTGATGATTTTTTTTATTTGATTATATGAATGCACTAGATATCATGCATGTGACATATATATATATAGGTGGTGCACATGTTAAGTTTTAAAGGAATTTAAGGTGCAGTAAGTGGCAAAAGGAATTTAAGGTGCAGTAAGTGACAAAAGGAATTTACTTGTGTTTAATATTTTCATTTTATTGTAAGATATTACAAATCTAATGCACTAATTACATTGTAATTTTTTCTTAATTACAAATAGAAGCATCAACATGGGCTAGGTATTGGGTCAGCCCGGTCCAATTGTCGAATTGATAACATTGGATTAAGATTTTTAAAGTTTATAGGTTTTTTGGTTCAGTTCGAGTGAGCCCACTGGTTTGTGGGGCTTCATTAATGTGGGTTGGACCGGCCTGCCAGAGCCGGCCCAATAAAAAAATAATTGAAAATAAAAACAAAGTAGAATATTAAAAAATAAGTAAATAACGAAAGGAATCAAAAATTCAGAGTCTACTTAAATCATCATATATAAATATTACAGTAGTTAATATTTTGATTTAGCTAGTCATATTGTTACTCATTAAATGTTTAGTTTACTTATAAATATCGCTATTTATTTACATTTCTAGTATATGAAGTTCGAATAAGAGTTTTGATTTACTTTATTTCATCCAAATTCTCTTTGTTTCGGGATCTGAAAAGTCGGCTGATCAAGATAAAAAATGATTGCCTAGTGGTGACGAGCCCATTAGGAAGACCCGCCTTTCATAACATAAAAAAGAAGAAGATAGAACAATGGAAAAAAAAAAATCTCAATTTGATTGTAGAGGTCAGACAAGCATTGCGGTTAGATAGAGCATTTCTTTTATCTCTCAATACTTTGGCGACCCGATAAACAAACAAATAGGTGGTCTTTTTGAAAATGCAAACAAAAGTTCTTCCCTTTCATCCCAGTCACTTTTACTTTTTTGAGAGAGGCTTTTAGTTTTCAATTATTTGAGCATTTAGTTTGTTCATTGCAGAAGATAACTTTTTCATGTGTTTGAAATTCTAATTTATTATATTTTATATTCTTGCAATGCTTCTACATTAATATTTTAATTTTTCCAAACATATTTTATTACGCTCGATTGAATTAAAAAAAATTAATTGAGTTGTTTATACTTATTAGAGTGTGATTCTTTTTCATAACAGAATAATTTTATATATTTTATAGGTTTTGAAGATATGATTTAACGACCGATTACAAAATCTTTAGCGGCAAAGCCTATAGGGACGAGTGGCGACCAAAATTTATGGGTCATTATTAATCTTTAGGGACCAGAAATAGATTTTTAGGAACCATTTTTCTCTTCCTAATAACAAGTTTTCTTGTACTCTTTATCTCATGCAAATGAGGAGAGCAAGATAATAGAGTAGCTTCAAGTTTCAACCTAGAAGAAAAATATTTTTTTATTATTAATATTAATTTGCTTTGTTTAGAAATATAAGATAAAAATTGTTCTCTTATATTTAATTATATTTCAAGTTCACATACAATAAGGGCCACTACAAACACAATTTCCATGAATACATTTTGGTGGACATATGGGAGCACACTTAGTTGTATCACAATCACTTTTCTTGTTGCAAGGACCATCGCTATTCACGTACATTGGTGGCTCGTCACACATACAAAATCCTTCTATACATAGTAGAATTCCATGTTTACAAGATGCAGGATCACAATCTTTTTGGCTTTTACAATTTTGAACTTGTCCCAATACCATATATGATGGTGAACCTGTGAATAAATCATAAGAAATGTTAAGAGATCAAAAGTTAAATTTATTGACAATACATAAAAATTAAGGGTGTGTTAGGTAGGAAGAAAAAATGTTTTGTATCTTTCTCTTCAGAATCTTTCTAGATAAGTAAAGGGTTTGTTTCAACTTGATAAGTGGCATCTTTCTTCTTTTATGAGGAATTATGAAAGATGTAATTTCTTTGTTAGCTATTTTTTCTCTTTGTAGTTTAGGTGGGAACCATGTACATGCTACTTCCTTCCTTAGATGCTTGTCAATCTAACTTTTGTAGGTTAGAGGCAAGGTTACATGTCCACCGCTCGTTATTGTAAGTTTTCTTAATAAGTTATCATCATTAGATTATATATGAACCTAAGATTAAAGAGTGTGTGTGGAGGGGGGGGGGGGGTAGCTTGACCCCTATCATGTAATATATATAATGCGATGATGGATATATGATTATGTAGGGTAGAAGGGAGTGTTATGAGTGGGTGGGTAAGGGTAGAGTGGGGCCGTGGGGTAGGGCGGGGGCAAGACATAAATATGATGGAGAGAGACAATTACCATGGAACAAAACTTGTAAAAATACGTATGTATATGTTTTTTATTGATGAAATTGATATTGTGTATCAATAGTTATGACTTTATTCTATAACATTTAGTTAGGGGGTTCATCAATTAATTTTTAATCAAATTGTGAACATGCTATCATTTGGATCAAATGATCACACAAATAGTCTAATTTAATCACCATAAGAAGAAGAAAGAAAAGGAGAGACACTCTTAAGAGAGAAAAAATAGAGAAATCTTACCTAACAAAATGAACAAGAAAATTAGAAAGAACAAATTGCTTGTTACCTTCACCATTTTTTTTATATATAATTATCTCTTAATAATTTCTTATTTATTTGTATATGAATGCACTAGATACCCTGTGATATATATAGGTGGTGTAACAAACAATTTACTTAATTGTTAATTTCAAAAAAATTTAACTCTTGAAGATCTATACTAACTGACAAAAGGAATTAACCAACTTCTTTACAACTTAAAATTTGAGAATGGAATATATATTAGATTTTGTAATAATAGTTAAATAAATTAATTTTCATTGGAAACATAAATTTACTATTACTTCCCTCTAATTTTTTTGGGCATAATTTATTATTTCATCCTATACTGAGATAAACATCTCAAGGGTTCACTTTTCATGGGCCCCCATATTTACCTTGCCCCACTTTTAACAAGAAAAAATAAATTAGTAGAAATAATTACTGAGATAAATATGTTTGGGTGCATACTAAAATATGTTATATATATATATATATATATATATATATATATATATATAAATCTAAAAGTTGTCGGGTGCATGTGGATCCGCCTATGAGTATCATAGATCAATCCTAACAAGGTAATAGTATATATATAAATCTAAAAGTTGTCGAGTGCATGTGGATCCGCCTGAGTATCATAGATCAATCCTAACAAGGTAATAGTAAAGGTTGGCCATATAAGGTTCATAATCGAACACAAGGTAATTAATATTATCAACAACAAGTTAAACCGTGGAATCGATATATAAGGATGATTTGCCTAAGTTTATTTAAAACAACATAAAAATGAATCAAACCAACATATATTCTCTCATTAGTAGTAAATATCTTTTTAACTTACCTCAAAAGACATTGAGGTAAGCTAAATTATACTTTTTCTTCAGATTTACTATTTAACAAAAGATTACAAATATACAATTTTTGAACATGTGTATTTGAGCTATGTGCTTGTAGCTAAGGACAATCTGTTCGAAATGTGTGGAACTCATTTCAGCCAGAAGCAAACAACTATTCGTCGACATTCTGGTTCTCTTACCAAGTTGTTTGTGAAAGCAATTTTAGAAGGAAAAAAAAATCAAAGTTGAAATTTAGTGTTGTTACATCTCTCTCATGTGCTCTAATAATTGTGAATTGACGTTTAGCTAAGGTGTGGTACCATCTCATTTGTGATTGTAAAGAGACCTCTTGGTAAGTGGGCCACTACAATTAAAACCAGCACTGTTTTATATCTTAAATATTATGGCCCACACTTTCTGTCTAATCCATCAATAGGCCCAAAACGCTTACATTGTTTAAATAGTTGTTACGTATTATTTTATAATACTCTCTCTATTTAAAAAAGAATGATTTCTTTTTCTTTTTAGTCTGTTTAAAAAAGAATAACTTTTTTCCTTTTTTGATAACATTTAATTTCAATTTTCCACGTGACATGTTTAAAGCCACAAGATTGAAGGGCAATTTAGTACATTTGACATAACTTTAATTTAGGACCACAAGATTCAAAAGTTTTCTTTAATTTCTAAAATTTTGTACCAAGTCAAATCAGGTCACTCTTTGTGAAACTGATGTATCGTACTGTATTGTTGTAATGAATACATTATTTAAATAATAACTTTAATTTAGGACCACAAGATTCAAAAGTTTTCTTTAATTTCTAAAACTTTGTACCAAGTCAAATCAGGTCACTCTTTGTGAAATAGATGTATCGTACTGTATTGTTGTAATGAATATACTATTTAAATAGATTGTATCTTTCTTCATGGTTACATATCACATATCCAGAATTTGAATGATAAATCTATAAAAAGAAAAAGTAATAAGATACAGAATAGAACTACTATAAAAAGATAAAATAGAACTATTAAATAATAAGTAGTTAAAAATAAAAATAAAACTAACGACGAGATTACACCAAATCAATTGTTATATCAAATGAGTCTTTTAAACTATAATAATCGATACGATACAATTAAATTTAATGTAATGGGATCAATAGCGTATAATTATTATTATGAGGCTAGTAGGATTTGAACACACGATCTCAAGAAACTTTCACAACATCTTAATCATTAAATTAAACATTTAACTTATATATATAATTTTGGACAGATAATATTAAAAGTTAAATGTTTGTAGTAATAAGAACCTAAATGTCAAATCGATCAAATTTATATTTTAGATCAATATTTTTTGTAATAGTGCACCCATTATTTAAAAATCCTGGATACGCCTCTTATTAACAAGATGTTAAGGATCATTTGGTGATGTATATAAAAATGTCATAAATTTATATGTATTAGTTATATATAACTAATCTTAATGTATTTATTATTTTTCCTAATGTATGCATTATTTTTCCTAATGTATCTTACTAAACGGCTTTTAAATATTTTGAAACGGAGTGAATAATAATACGGCATCGTAGAGGGGTCCGCCGTCAAGTCGCCAAATTGCCACACAGAACAGATTCTGTTTCCTACTGAAGATACTGTCTGTGGTCCCCACTCTCTTTAATCGCATGCACGTTCTCTTCTCCTACTACTTTACTAATTAACAGCTCCGTCATCAAATTCATTTCACATCCAATCACATTACGCCACGTTGACACTAATTATTAATTTCAATTTTTTTTTATATAAAATTTTAAAAAATATAATAATATTTAAGTATGATAAAAGTTGAATTTTTCAATCTTAAAAAGAAGAGGATAAGATATTATAATTTTAATTAATGAGTTTGATCTATCATCTATTATTTAAATAAATAAGATTTTAATAACATGACATGTCAATTAGGAGAGAATGAATTTTTAATGTGTTTAGTATTTTTTGAAAAAGAAATCGTGATATATGTGTGAGTAATATTATATCATAAATGAAATAAAAATAAGCTTTAAAGTAATCCTTAAAATTTAAGTGGTTATTTAGAAGTTTGACTCTTAATCTTTAATTAATTAATATTGATTGAGTACTTCCATACAGTGTCGGAGCCATGCACCTTACATTTTACAATGAGGGTTCATCCGAATTTCCTTCAGTGAAAAATTATATGATTATACATAGTTAAAATAATTTTTTAGGTATATATAGTAGATGTCGAACTCCTTTCGATTATTTCGTGGCAACCGTGTCTATTTTTTTATATTTTAAACCCCTTTATTGATAATCCTGGCTCCGCCACTGCTTTCATATATATATTTATAACTTCCAACTATCTCATTATCCCTCTATTCCATTTCGTGTCCTTCATAATCTCCTATCTACGATCATGTCTCCAATAACATGAAATTGATTCATGTCCTATCTAATTAAGTACCTCTTCTCAATACGTCTCCAACAATCATTGTTGTTGGTATCAATTGAGGGTTTGTGAACTTTTGTTGCTCTCCGTGCAGCTTTTAGCCTAATAGATTTCATGTTACATTAATTTGAGCTTGCTCGATCTGTTCAATTTGCCTATTTTTACATTCTCTATAACCAACCTCAGACACCTCCGTACTTAAATACCGTACATCTCCTCATCATAGGTCTGAAACATCATAAATCATAACCTTATCTCATATATTCAAATTATACAGAAAAAATACTTAATTAATTTGAACTCCATACTTTAATAAAAATAATTGTATTAAAAAAAGTTACTTCCTCCGTTTTAAAAAAAATGACTTCCTTTCCTTTTTAGTCTGTTTAAAAAAGAATGACCTCTTTCTTTTTTTTATAACATTTTAATTTTAACTTTTCACGTGACATGTTTAAGGCCACAAGATTAAAAGATAATTTTATACATTTGACATAATTTTAATTTAAGATTATAAAATTTAAAAATCTTATTTATTTTCTTAAATTCCGTATCAAATCAAATTATGTCATTTTTTGCGAAATAGAGGGAGTATAATGTAGCATGATTCTTCCATCTCTCCTTTTTATGTCAGTCTGCTAAACCCTTTGGAAAAGGCTAGTCACTATCATTCTGTAACAGCGCAGTCATTTTAACAAAATTCGAATATAAAAAATCTCTAATTCTCTTTATCTCGCTCAGGCGTTTCTTAGTTCAACATCAATCATTTCATCTACCTTGCACATTTCACGACCGCCGGTGGTGATTTTTCCGACGGCTAGCTACAATGGGAGTTGATTACTATAACTTACTGAAAGTATCTAGGAATGCGAGTGAAGAAGATTTAAAGAGATCGTACAAGAGATTAGCGATGAAATGGCATCCGGATAAGAATAGTCAGAACAATAAGGAAGCAGAAGCGAAATTCAAGCAGATTTCTGAGGCGTATGATGTGCTTAGTGATCCTCAGAAGCGTCAGATCTATGATTTGTACGGTGAGGATGCGTTGAAGTCTGGTCAATTTTCTTCGGCATCGCCGACTAGTGCTGGTAATGGGACTGGTAATGGTAGAGGGTTTAGATTCAATACGCGTGATGCGGAGGATATTTTTGCTGAGATTTTTGGTGGATCGGAGGGGTTTAGTAGTGGTTCTGGCGCCGGAGTTGGTCGGAAAGCGGCGCCGGTGGAGAATAAACTTCCGTGTAGCTTGGAGGAGCTTTACAAAGGATCTAGAAGGAAAATGAAGATTTCAAGGATTCTTCTTGATGATTCTGGGTAGGTATACCTTATATTATACGCATATTTACAAGTATTTTTGTGCGTCATCGTTGAATACGTAATTGCACATCTTTGTTCCTATATTAAATATCATTGATGAATTCGAAAAATTAAAATATTTTTTTAATGAAGCATGACTTTGTTTAATTTTAGTCAATTTCCTTTTTCTGAAGCAAAAAGTTAATTTACTTTTCTTCTGAGGTTTTGACTGAGATTATTGTACTTTCTGAATCAAAATTGTTCTGTAGCTGGAACAAATTTTCATTTTTAATCATCAAATTGCTGAGATTGAATGCAAATTTGGTAGCAAAAAAAGTAGGTGTTTTGGTATTTGGTATTTGTTTGAACTCTGGAGGATAGAAGTTAAATGTTTTTCAATTGCTGAATTTGCTAACAGCTGAGTTGTGTATGACTTTTTTGGGTGTTTCGGCGAAACTGAGGTCCTTTATGCTTCTATGGTTATAGATTCATTGATGTTTAATGGTCAAGATTCACTCTGCTACCTGGTTCAATGGACAAAAGTTCTAATTTCTGTTTTCAACCGCGTCCTTGGTGGAGTATGGTAGAAGTTTGATAGCTCTTTGACATCCCAATGTGTATCAGCTAGTATCTTGCTTGACATAGCTATAAAGAACATGGTTTGAACTGACAGAAAGGTTAGAACACCTTGGTGTTGCAGCAAAAACCTATTTGATAGAATTGAGCTATGTTGCTCGGACTCTTCAAAATGTCGATGGGTGCGTGTTAGATACTCCAAATAATAGTCAGTATATTTTAGAGAATCTGACATGGGTGCGGCAGCGTTTTTGGAGAGTCCACCCAACGTATGAATTGAGGATGAAATAGGATCATTATCCTATGTTAGAGTTAAGTTTTTGTTCTGAAAGATGAAACTCACTAGGGTAAAGTAATCAACTTCATATTTTTTAATTTTAGTTGTTGAAAACTATTTTCACAACAACTATAGTAGTTGAGACTGGCTAAAGGATCAATACCCATTCACTCTGATTGGACCCATATCATTTCATTACTCAATAATTTGGCTCTGTGATACTAGAAGTTCTCTTCAATTTGTACTGACAAGCTAGCTGTCAACCTACTGCAAAGTTATTTCTGTGTCCATCACTTACAAAAATATCTTTAAGTGAGATTAAATGTCTTAAATGCATCTTGACCAAATGTTTTTCAGCTAATTGAGTGTACTAGATATTTATTTTGTTAACTCTTGTGCTTTTGCACATCCTCCATTCGTACATTGACAAAACAGTAATTCTGTCATTTCTTTGTTACTTAACAAGTCTTAAAGGTTGAAAAAGACATGTGATGGTTTTAGAGAAAATACATGGCAATTCTTTCTGTTAAGGATCAAAAGCTCTTAAACCCAGGCCAGTTTGCAGATGTATATCAAAGTCCCTGTTGCTTAATGCTTATTTATGGTCACCGGGAGGTAGATTGATCTCGGTTACAATTCCCCTGTCCAAAATATTAATTGTCTCATATCGATTGAGGAGAATGACTTGTTGTCTCCTTATATAGTCTCACATCGTAAGCTAGTTTTTAGTGTTAAGTCAGGCCTAAATTCCATTTTTTACATGGTATTTGAGCCAACCCTATCCTTATTATTGCTTTACCCAATGTTAAATTGCCACACTCCAAATGTCTAGTTTTGTGTGTGTATGGTCTTTGGTAATCCTCACCTCATGAACTAAATTTAGTGTTGAGCTAAGTTTAATGCCCATTTTCCTTACAGATAGAGCTTATGATCACCTTGGTATGCTGATTGATCATGCTCAGTGTTTTGATTCCCTTGTGCAATGATAAAACTACATTAAAAGCTTTAGTTAATGGGAGGCAAAACTTTTAGCTACTGAAAGCAATAGTTCTTTTTTTTTTGGAGGGTTAAGGTGAGCGGTGGGGTAGCAAAGTAATGGCAAAGATTGACGATTGAGTTTTGCGAATATGCGGACTACAAACCATGAATGTATTAAATTATGAAGTTTCACTCGATTATTCCACTCAGTGGCTCTAACCTCAAGTCCTATTGTAATCACTTTTCTTACATGTGTGAATTCGTTTTTGCAGTAAGCCAACAACTGTTGAAGAGGTCTTAGCTATACACATCAAACCAGGTTGGAAGAAAGGCACAAAAATAACTTTTCCAGAGAAAGGGGACTATGAATATGGAGCTGCCCCTGGTGATCTTATTTTTGTGATAGATGAAAAGCCACATGCTGTCTTCAAGAGGGATGGAAATGATCTAGTCATGAATCAGAAAATATCTTTACTAGATGCTCTCACTGGAAAAACTATCAGCTTGACTACTTTGGACGGAAGGGAACTCACAATACCAATCAAAGAGATTGTCAAACCAGGACAGGAGCTGATAATCCAAAATGAGGGAATGCCAATATCAAAGGAACGTGGCAAAAAAGGGAATCTGAAGATCAAGTTTGACATTAAATTTCCATCAAGGCTAAATGCAGATCAGAAATCTGATCTCAGAAGGGTGCTATGCAGGAGCATTGACTAGTCCTATGTTCAACTTAAGGTGTCACTAACACTATCTTGGAGTTGCTGCGGAATGTAAATATTTAGCCTCCTTTCTGTAGAAATGAAATTGTGCATATTAGGATATAATCTTAAGGATGCCTTCCAACATTTACAAATAGTAAGCACCAAAAGAGGAGCTAATGTAGCTACTACTGTAGCTGCTTACATTTTCTTTTGTTGGATGTAAAAGGAGTAAGTAGTTTAAGAGCTGTGTTGTTTGATTTGGAGGTGGATGCTATATATCAAGTATTGTAGTTGTGAGTAGTGGCACTATGTTCTAATTGTGTATTCCATCTATGGCAGACCTTTGATGAATATATTGCCTTGGTGCTTTTTGGAATAGGTATGGATGAAATCTCTCCTTCGGAGATTTTTCATTTATCTCCTCGTCAGCTAACTCCATCCGGATGACAGGTTTACTCCAAGGTGCACTGACTAAATGTCTTTTACTTACACTCATTTATCTTTATCATTATATTGATTCTCCATGATAAAGACGTCGTATGACAATGTCAAAGATACTTTAGTATTTTCATATTTTATATTCTAATGTGGAGTTCAGGGGCATAGGATACACCGATAAATATAAAACATTCTATGAACACAGAAACCTGAAAGACCTTTTACTTATTCATATCAAATATACCAATATTAGTGCTTAAATCAGCCTGTTTGGATTTTACTGTACCCATAACAAGTTCTTAGTGACACAGATATGACATTTATTCTACAGAGACACCTATCGTCGAGTAAACTCTGCTCATGACATAACTGCCTTGGTTCGTTTAGACGTAGATAGCTTTGTGTTTCTGAATCTTCTTCTGTAGCCCATCCTTGTCTGCTCCAACAATCTTGTCAACTACCTTGCCCTTCTTTATCAGCACGAACGTTGGCATTGCTTGAACCCCATATTCTTGAGCTACATCCTGTTTATAGTTCATCCAAGATTTAGAGAAATTAGTATCCGTATAAATACCAAAAGTGTAGGGAAAAAGAAAAGGTTGTGAAGTTAAAGATAATAAGGGTATACATCCAGCTCATCGACATCAATCTTGACAAACTCAACGTCTGTATATTTAGCAGCAAAGTCATTAAGAACTGGTTCCATGTATTTGCAAGGACCACACCATGTAGCTGTGAAGTCAATAACAATCTAGTAGAAGCAGAGCAAAAGATACCAATGATTAGTACCATCTGATTTCTAATATACGTACAATGACATCTATGACACAAGTAACAAATTTTTTACACTATCAGGTCACTCAAAAGACGACTAAATAGAGTGATAGTCATGTACACAGTTAATGGTTACCAGTTTGTTTGTATTTTTCAAAGAATCAAAATGGAGCTTCCATTTTGTTGAAGAGTGGAAAGCAATGACTTGAGACCTCTTGATTTGTGGTGTGATTGGCATATCCTGAGTTTCATGCCAAGTTGATGAGTAGTTAGCACCCATTTTCTTCAAACTTGCTCTTCTGGTTATCGAAAGATTATCGTTGGATTGTTGTTGGAGTTTAGAGTCTTGCAGGGACCCCTTTTTATATTGGTTGCTGATGTAAAAGAAACTTAAAATTCAATAGAGAATATGTTCATTATGAGTTGTGTTGATCATTCCATCATATATTAGAAGATTTGATGCTATGTGTCTTTTGTTTCTGTTGGTTCTTTTTTTCAGTATTACTAATGCAGGATCTTTACCACTTTATTCTCACTCTGTCCCACCTAGTGGGATTTCACTGGGTATGTTGTTGTTGTTGTCTCACTCTGTATTTTTCACCCTATTATTACTATATTATCATCTTTAAGAAGTCAAATGTTGCTGCTATTGATGGAAACAATGTTTTGTTCAAGCATTGATTCCTACTATCTTGAAATAACTTGAGGAGTTAAAATAAAGGGTAGATGGTGTCACTTGTTCCTTCTTTATTCCTTCTTTAGTCCGTACTCCAGGTTATGGATGGCTTCCTCCCTAGATAAAATCAATATACCTATTATTGTTGTAGCGATACCTCAAACGTCAATAACTTCGTCCAACTCCTATTATTGGTGTAGCGATACCTCAAACGTCAATAACTTCGTCCAACTCAAAATAGGTAACAAATCAACACCAATTTTATATTTTTGTTTGTAAGAAAATATGCAGAAGAAGTTCAAAAAGATTGTAGAAAAATAAGGGGAAAATCCCTCTTTATAGCCAACAAAGAGTAGAATGAACAGATGCTATTGTGTCTTATCAGAAAAGTCATAACTTATGTAAAAGTCACAACCCATTGAAAAAGTCACAACTCATTCAATGTGAAAATGTGCTATTCAAATTACATTACGTCTCTTGGTGTCTTTTCAGAAGAATACTTCATTTCCGATAATAATCCCCCCCCGCCCCCTCCAAAGGAGAATGACTTTTTTTTTTGAGCAAGTTTATACCACTAGAACTGTCTAGTGGCATTTTATTAATAATAAACATAAAAAATTCTCAATACAAATGAGTACAAGCAAGGGAGGCTAGATCTTACCTTACCAATCCTAATGAGATACCTATCCTCTACTAATTAACAACCATGAAGAAAATACGAGCTAGAGAGAACTAGATATTCTATGATTATCATTAAGTTTATAATACACTCTATGATGATATTACAAGTGATGATTCTTAAGTAATAAAAAATCATAAAAGCCAAGGAGAAAGTTAAGTTATCAACCTCAAACTTTCTTTTACAAATGTATGAACTAAAAAAGATAGATTGGTCTTCTAAAGAACTTGAAGTATGTTTCTCTTGTCTTCTTCTTCAAATCTGTCCAATAACACTTGATAGTCCATCACTTCTTGACTTTTTTGGATCTTGTTAAAGTTATTGACACTATCATATGATTATGTTTTGTCAGTCGCATCGGTAGGTGCTTTGGAACAAACTCCTCAGTCACTTTACCATCCCAACTATGCTTTCTTCCATGCTTCATTTTGTTGTTGCGTTGTTGCCTAGGAGAAATATCAGCATTCTTAGCTGCAATTGCAAAACAATAATCCAACATTTCCTCTTCCTCTTCCTCACCTTCCTCATAGATGTCCTCATCATCTAGATTAGCAAATTTATTTGGGGACAAAGTACTACTACCACCAAATTGTAGTTGTTTGTTGGTGTTAATAGGTGTAAGAGAAGCCAATTTTTATAAAATTAGAACTCACCAAATGATCACTTAAGATTGCAACAACATTTGTTGATGATGGCAAACCTTATCGGGGAGACACTAACTTGGCACCACTAGGCACAAAAGCAGGAGCTGTTGGGCTCAATTTCTTTTGCATGAGAGGGGAATTGACTTGTTCTTCCTCTTCATTTGCTATATCGGCCCACCTCGGAGTACTTGTCGCACCCTGTTGTTCCCTAGAAATAACTAATTCATTTGTAGAGTTAACTTGAGATGAATTGATCTCATACACAATATTATTCGTAAGAGCATCAAAAGTGTTAAAACACAAGACCTCCTTTGGAACAATTTCTCATAACAAACTGCGTGATTCGTAAGTAAAGATTAATTGCATTTGAATAAGTAAGTTTTCCTTTGAACTTTTCGTAGTAAAACATATATCAAATATACTCGGTCAGTCGATAGATTTGATATATTTAAACCATATTTAGTTCTCACTATTTTGTTCGTTTCATCTATGAACACTATTCGGTTCATAAGTGCGTAGACAATTAGTCTGACCGAATTCTCCTTGAAACGGTTTACACTTCATACTTATATAGGTTATTCCTAAATGTGTCATCCTGTAGATATAATAATTGATATATATTACATCAAACTTAAAAAACATTAAAAACTCTTAACACTTTATCCTTGATACTGAACATTGTCTCATCACGAAAATGGACTAAAAACAATCATTAAGGACTTTGTTTGAATTTCTTGAACCTAAATATTAGGATTTCCAGTCTTCTAGGTAGTAGGGTCATAGCACAATCACTTGTCCTCGGCTATAGTTCCATTCCCTTTGATGATTTTTTAACCATCTCCCTAGGTAGGCTTTTTGTAACCAGATCTGACATTATTTTTTGGCTTTACATATTTAGTTATGATAATTTCACTAAAGAGTAGTTATCTAATAATATTATATCTTTGTCAAATGTGACGAGATTTTTCGTTTTATATAACGCTCCCAATCCTTTCTTTTGCCGCTTGACTATCACAATGTATGCATATATGAGCAAATGGTTTGAGCCAAAATGAGCCTTTTAGAAAATTTCAGAACCATTCAACTTCTTCACCAGTCTTGTCTTAAGCTATAAATTCAAACTCCACTATAAAGTGATAATACATGTCCGTTTAGATGATTTTCAAGACACTGCTCCTCCATATAAAGTTAGAAAGCAATTTAACAATGCGCAAACACAAATATCTTTTGTTTGAAAAGAGAAGCTACAAAATTACTTCCAATTAACAAATTACATATTCTCCTTTTAATTCTGTTTGACATCTTGCGAGCTTTTTTTTTTTTTTGATTTCTCACCTACTATTCGAAACCTGCATTAGAGCTCCGACTATATTCAAATTGCGAATTGCAGACCAGTTACAAAATTACTTCCAATTAACAAATTACATATTCTCCTTGTAATTCTGTTTGACATCTTGTAAACTTTTTCTTTTTTGGGTTTTCCACCAGCTGGTATTCGAAACGTGTATTGAAACTCCGACTAAATTCGAATGGCGCCATTCGGAAGTGGACATCTTGCAAACTTTTATGTATTCATCAAACCTCAAAGTTACTCTGACTACATGTATTTTACTTGCATTTATTGATCATATCAAATATACTTTTTATGGAAAAGACAGATGAACACAAAAAACAGATAGACATTTTCTTATTCAAATATAAATGTAACAAAAAATAGTGCTTTAGTCAGCCTCTTTGAAATTTCACAATCAGAACTGAACAAGAACTTGAGATGAATACACAGCTAGTTGTATCAGTTAAAAAATTATAACTGAGACCACTCGACCGATCTCATCCACTTGAAAATTTCCGATAACACATGAACTCTATTCAACACAGGAAATGTCATTCCTTTGTATTTCCCTTTGGTTTGCTTAGTATAAGCTAGCTTTGTGTTTCTCAATTTTCATCTTTAGTCCATCTTTATCTGCTCCCACAATCTTGTCAACAACCTTCCCTCTCTTCATCAACGCGAATGTTGGCATAGCTTGAACCTCATATTCCAGAGCTACATCCTGTTTCCAATCGTCCAAGATTTGAGCAATCAGTATCATTGAAAATGATTTAAGATATACACACTGACGTTATTAATATTATTATTTTTACCAAATTGTAACGTTTATTATAGAGGTTTGCTTATAATTATCTTATAAATGGACCTGATTGTGTAAATACGTCAATTTATAGAACTTAAACTCAGAAAAAAAAAGAAAAGGATTGTGAAGTTCAAGAAGTCATACAACTAATTCATCAACATCAATCTTGACAAATTCAACATCTGTATATTTGGCAGCAAAGTCATTGATAATTGGATCCATGTTTTTGCAAGGACCACACCATGTAGCTGTGAAGTCAATAACAACCTAGTAGATCAAACAGGGCAAATGATTAGTACCATATAATAATTTACAATTTGTTTGTATCTTTCAAAGAACCAAAGTGGTTATCGATTTCTGCACTTCTATCTAAATACGTAACTATTTATTTATAAGATCAGTTTCAACATTTAAAAATGATTGTCAAGCGTCAGCACTTTAAGCTTATCAGCTATTTATCATTAGCTAATGAAAACAGGCCCTACAATAGGTTAAAATATAGTGATAGTGTAAAAATGATTACCAATTTGTTTGTATCTTTCAAATAATCAAAACAGTTACTAGTTACAAAATCAATTTCAAACACTTAAAATGATTTTTAGCACTTAAAGCTTATCAACTATTTACCATCAGCTAATCAAAACAGGCTCTACAATAGGTTAAAATAGAGTGATAGTGTGAAAATGATTTCGAATTTGCTTATATCTTTCAAAGAATCAAAATAGTTACCAGTTTCAACACTTCTATCTAAATACTTAACTATTTATTTATAAAATCAGTTTCAAACAGTTTTAAATGATTTTCAACCCTTAAAGCTTATCAACTATTTACCATCAGTTAATCGAAACGGGCTCTACAACATGTTACAATAGAGTGATATATAGTGTAAAATGATCATTACCAATTTGTTTGTATCTTTCAAAGAATCAAAATGGAGCTTCCATTTTGTTGAAGAGTGGAAAGCAATGACTTGAGACCCCTTGATTTGTGATGTGATTGGCTTCTTGTTAAATTCAGGCCATGTTATGTAGTAGTAACCACCCATTTTTCTTCAAGTTTTTTCTTTAAAAAAGATTTTCCCTCTTATTTAACTTCTAGTTTTTAAGAGGTTATTTTTTACTTTGATATGTTGAAGCTTAGAGTTTTGCAAAGACCCTATTTATAGAGGTTGCTGATGTACAAATTTTTCTTTCTTTAAATGTAAAAATAACTTATAAATGAGTATAGAATATGTTCTTCTATTATATAAATAACTTATTTATATAAAAAAAAATTAAAGATTTTGATGCTAAATTGCTTTTTTGTTTTAATTGGTAATGGTCCTTTGGTCCAATATTTCCAATTTAGTGTCATTATCACTTTATTCTAATGTGCTTTAAATTCTATACGCTCATAATATAACATAATATTACGCTATTGAGGTCACCAAGAAGATAACGGCGGGAAGATGTCAAAATTATTTAATTTATTTGGTTGATTTTAACTTGGTGCGGAGTATAAGAAAATTAAGTAGACTTTTGAATCTTGTTGTCTTAAACTAAAGATATGTAGAATGTATCAAAATGTTCTTTGATATTGTAGTTTTGAACATGTCATGTGGAAAGTTGAAATTAAAGAATTGTCAAAAAGAAAAAGAGACATTTTTATCAATTAATAGACTAAAAAGAAAAATAAGATAAACAAATTAAAATAGAAGTATAACTTACCATGATTAAATGATTTAGTGATGTAAAAAGTACATGTTAATTAATCATTGATAAAGTAAAAATATTATATATTCAAGCAAGGGCGAAGCTAGTAAGGACTCAGGGGGTTTATCCAAACCTCATTCCATAAAAAACTATATTGTTTATATATAATTAAAATTATGTTTTATGTATATATAGTAGATGTTACCCCATTCAATTTTTTCGTACGTTTACTTCTTTTTTTTTGGAAAAATTACAAGCATATACTATTTAACACCTTAATTTACCTAATATTATTTTAGTCTTTTTATTTACAACATTGACATTTTAATTACAAATATGACATTTTATTATAAATTAAAAATCTACACGATTTTATGTCCTATTTTATTGGTTAGTGGGCTAAATTTTTGGGAGTCATATTTTATCTTTTATTTTAATTAATTTTTAGAATCTCAATCACAATATATTTGGATACGTTTTCTTTAATAAATATCTTACTTTCTCTTTCCTGTTAACCTTACACGGAAGAAATACCATTGATGCACTTTTTTTTCCTTGGTAAACGCATTGCTGGACACTTTTTTTTTCCATCTTTTTTTAAGAAAAAGTTTTGAAACTCGTTCTTGAAAATATTTCTCTTTGTTTCTTTTAAAAATCATCTCTTATAACACATTTTTTTTAATCCTTGAATAAATCGATTATGAGTAAGAAAGTTGCTTTTGATAATGCTCCTGGAAAGAGTCCTCATTTGATGAAGGCTTATATCGATGTTAAGAGCCCGATTGTTTGTTCAAAACCAAAAATTACAACTGTTAATTTGAAGAAGATTCGCATTATCATAGTGAATATGATTTGTATCATGTGGTCCATAAATTATCGGAAAAAATTTTAAACACATTTTTTTTGTGTACACTTTGGTGGTCGATTTGGTACAATTATTGATGATATGCTATTTTAAATAGTGATATGTATTAAGGAATATACTTTGGTAGCTGATTCGGTATAATAATTGGTGATTTGTTGGTTATTGACTGTAATATGTTTTTATGTATATATTTTGATGGATGGTTAAAATATTGGTAATTTGTTGATTTCAATTTGATGGATGGTGGTCGATTTACTACAATTATTGATGATATGTTATTTTAAATAGTGATATGTATTAAGGAATATACTTTAATAGCTGATCCGGTACAATAATTGGTGATTTGTTGGTTATCAACCGTAATATGTTTTAGTGTATATATTTTGATGGATGGTATAGTTAAAATATTGGTAATTTGTTGATTTCAATTTTGTCACGCCCCAAACTCAAAGGGCGCAACTGACTCCTAAAGCCAAAACTCAGTCCCGAGCCGACCCTGCTGAACCATTTGCTATTAGCGCATGGCAGTCACATGCAATTAAGAAACAAACAAGTATATCTCGGCTTAAAACTAAGCCCTCGGCCGGCAAGGCCCCTGTCAACAGATCTACAAAAGAACCAGCTACTCCCAAGAGTTTATATAAAAAAAATATCCAACTAGCA